>PVLA01004715.1:0-134521 GCA_004027455.1 Hydrochoerus hydrochaeris
CCCCCCTGGAGTCTCCACCCTCGACTCCATATTGAGCATTACATAAAAACATACACATGTGAACTACACAAATTACAATTATCAGTACAAAACATTTCAAGATCCCCGCGCCCAATTCCCACATGCGGTGTCCTTTTCCTGGAGAAGCGATTGTCACAAGGTGTGGATGGACTAGGACGCGGCATGGACAGAAAAGGGCACCGCAAATATAAGTCAGTTTTAAATTTTGACATGAATAAATCAATTTTAAACTTTGACAAGAGAAAAAGGATATGTGTAATGAAAGTTGGCCTGAAAATGAGGAAAATAGTGTAGAACTAGGAGACCAAGTTCACCACCAGACAACATTCACGGCTTCGTGAACTCGTCAGGTCCAGGCCTGTTGCCTGCATGTGCTCTGGTGCTGCCACCCTCAAGACTCACTTCTGTGGCTGAGTTGATGGCCAGGTCGGTTACAGTCAAGCTTGGATTATTGTTCCAGGTTTGCTGAGAGGGACTGGAATAACAATGTAATGCCATAAACAATGTTCTGTCTACCCTCCTGGGTAGCATGTGTTCTCTTCATTGGGGCCATAATAAATTTCTGCCCCAAACAGCACACAAAGTTCTATGTAGCCAAATGAAAATGCCCTTTAATACCTCACTCAGTTTGTAGACTCAAATGCTGCCGCCATCCAATACCCTGCAGGACACACCCAGAATAATGATGAACCATGTCTGGGCTTCTCGTGGCCCAGTCAAGTTTGACACACAAAATCAACTATTGCAACACAGCTAGAAAGTGGCTGAGATGCGTGCTTTGAACACAGGTGACTTGAACTCCGAAGTGCCTGGTCTTTATCATATCACAACTCTCTATGCCAAAGGAGATGAGTTTTCTGATACTAAGCTCCAACTCAAGAGCCGCACCAAGTATTGGGAGTGGGAGAGGTCCAGCTAAATAACCCTTCTCACGAAGGATTCTGAGACCACGCAGCTGTTATTTCACTTTGTCCTGGCCCACCACCAAGTCTCTGGTAACAGTACAGAAATTTCATTACACCTCCCTGTGGGCACAGTCACGCAAATTTATCCATACTGTTCCTAAGAATTTCAGGAAATCAAATAGGCTCATCATCTATAAAACCAAAGGCCGTTTAACATTTTTTAACGTAAAAATTTCAAACAAAATTTTTCACGTTATTTCTTCAGTTTTATTGTGAATAACACAATGTTTTGATATACATCTAATAGTAAAATTAGTATTAGTATTAATAGACAAATCAGCCTATCTACCTACCACTTTCCATGCTTCCTTCCTCTTTTGTTGTTATTGAAAGAGCATCTAAAATCTGATCACCTGACAGATTTTCCACTGGCAATATAATATTGCTAATCATAGTCTCTTGCTATACCTGACATCCCTAGGATTATTCATACACATAACTCTCATGGACTTTGACCTACATCTCCTCAGTTCTCCCTGCTGGCTGAATTATTTTTTAAAAGCAGAGGTTCTTTGACTGAAAATTCCATCTTATTTTTATATTTTTAGCTTATACATTCAGTTCAAGACTTCTTAATAGATACAATATGCTTCATAAGCCATGTTGAGTATATATGAAATCACATGAAATTTATCTTTTAAGCAAGAAAGAAGAGCATTTGTAAATTGAAATGGATATTTCACACAACTTCTAGAATCACATTTGCATTAGGTAATATAATCCACCATGCCATAATCCTTTTTTCCGATAACCTCTTTAATCATCTTGAGGAGTCTCAAACAAATCAATGAAGTATGATGTTGCCCTGGGCAGGGGCACCCTGACCCACTTGAGAAAGGTTGGCTGTAGATCTGTCACTAGTGGGCTCCAGCCCTTCCTCTCTGCTGTTGGACATTCAGGAAATTGTCTATGAGTAGCCCATATCTTGATCTGTGGAGTCATTTCTATTATGTTAAAGAGATCAAACTCAAGGACAACAGAACAAGAGTCCTTTTTTAAAAAAAAGTTAAGCTTTTTTTCATAAATGAAATGCAAGTAGGCTTTGCAAGCCATTTACTACATTCAAATATTCAGACCAAGGGAAGTACTGCTGCACATTAGGTCATGTACTCTCAAGCCTGTTTTGTAAATAAATAGCTTAAAATATACATGTACTTGCCTGCTGCATCATTAACCCATTCATTCATATCTGTTAAGCATGTCCTTTTTTTGTATGGAGGGTTGAGAATTTTTAAAACAAATAACAGAAGGAAATGGAGGGGGAAAACAAGCATCTAAACAACAGAAATGCAGAACTGAGCATTATTTAAAATCTAAAAGGAAAAACAAATGCTTGTCAGAGTATAAAAGATGCTACAGTTAATCAGAGCTTCTGTGTAATTAATATGGGAAATGTGGAATTCTTTTAGGAGGAGGAAGCAGAGAGCAAGGGCTGGAGCCCACTGGTGATAAGCATTAGCTTTGAAGAATGGTAAGTGTGCCTAGCAAAGGGCAAACAAGAGCACCAATATGCCCCCTGGAAAAGTCACTGAGCAGCTGAGTTTGGTTGCCAGGAAGAGCATGGGAGATTGTGGTGGCCTGATAGGCTCACCTAGATCAGAGGAGAAATCAGACAGGCCATGTAGGAATTAAGGGTTAAACTCAACCAGAAAGAAACAGCCTGTGCATACTGAGGTGAGCGGTAGGCACTGAAGGTGTGTGAGGCGGGAGGCCTCTGCTCTGCTCCAGCCTTCTTTGTGTCTTCTAAGGCTCGTTTCACTTCTCTGGGCCTCCATGACCAAAAGTCCAGAGGGAAATACTGCTGTTCCTCCTTCATGGAGTGGTCACCACGGCTAGACAATGGAGATTTTTAGTGATTATTTTAATAACATAGATTGCCAGAGGAGTTGGTAAAGCTATGCTATCCAGTTTTTGAGAGCTCAGAACAAGTAAGTTTTAATGTAAAATATCCTTTGAAATTATAAGTAATTTTGCTAGACTCAGAGAAACATTTAATAAATACAACTTAGTCATATATCACAGCAATGATGACAAACTGACTTCATTTTATGATTTTTTTGTATAGATGCTTTATCTTCCCTAATTCAAAAGAACTTGGAAAGTAGATAAGTCTGTTGCTTGAAATCGTGGAGCAGAAGATGGCAGAGCTTTGTCTATGAACTCAAGCAGTCACACTTAAATTCAAATGCTTAAATTGGGCTTTCTAATAAAGCAAGATGATAATGCTTTTGCAAAAAAAAATCTTCTGCTTTTGCAGTACAGGGGCTTGAATCCAGGGCCTTGTACATACCCAAGTGATTTTTATAAGAGAAATATGTATACTTTCCATATTGATTACTCAATAAAATATTAGCCCAAAGAGACTTAAGTTAAAATTTTTCTTTTAATGAAAAAGTACACAAAAAGGAAAAATATTAATATTGTAAATAAATGCATTAGATACTATTTAGCTTTACCAAGTAACCCTAAAGTACTATTCACATATTATTTCTAATTATAAATGAAGGCTCATCATAGAAAATTGGAAAAATACTGAAAATCATAAAAGTGACAATAAAAGTGATTCATGACTCCATTATTAACATTTTGTGAAGTGCTTATCTAGCCATTTTAAAATTAAAATATCATATTTTAATACTAGTAAAATAAGTTATACTGTTAAGAATTATAAATGTTTGCTTTTGAAATTACAACAGAATTTCTGAGCAATAGAATTATCACTCACTGCTAGTTTTCTTACTTTATTATATATATATATAAATAATATAAAATTTATATTATACAATCACATATGACCATTATAATAAATATAATTTATATATAATTTACATGCAACTTATATAAATCTTAAAGATATTGCTATGAAATACTTGCAATATCCCAGAATGCTCTCTTGTGTCACCTGTCAGTCAAAACTACCTAACCCATGTGTGTTGATTACTTTTTTTCTCATTGCTGGGACAAAATACCTGACACTCAAAGTTAAAGGAGGAAAGGTTTATTTAACTCACAAGTTTGTCTATACTTGGCTGGCTCCAAGGCAGAGTGGCACATGGCAGAGGGCAACAGTTTATTGAGGCAGAAAACAGCAAAAGAACAAGAGAAAAAAGGGAGGAACATGGAGAGAAGACTCTTTCTGTCCCTTATATTGTATGTGGGCTATTCACCCTGTGGTGGATGTAGCACTGACACCCATAATCCAGCATTGGATTATGAATCAATCACAAAATCTAGAAGCTCACCCCATGATTGCTTGAGGCTTTGGGGGGACATCCAGACACAAACCATAACATTTGCCCCTGGCACCCCAAAGACTCATGAACACCCTTTATGCAAAAGACATTTATTTCATCTGCAAGAGTTGCCAGAATTCTAACAATTTCAGCATTGCTGAAAAGTCCAAGTCCTAAGTTTCCCCTAAAATGTAGGGCAAACTCTTAATTGTGAGCCCCTGTACTAATGAAAAGAACATTAAATACTTCCAACATTTTTCTTTCTTGGCAGTAGGGGTTGAGTGCCTGGATTACTGAGCACTCTGAACCTATTCCAAGGAACAAATTCTCTATGTTGCCACAGTTCTGGAACCTGGTACAACCTCCATACTGGAGCATGATGCTCTGTGGCTTTCTCCTCAGAGCAGTCTTTCAATTTTGCAATTTTGAGGCTTCAAAGGCTGGAAATTTTCTGCTTCTTGTGGTGCCCCCATGCCATATTTTATTATTTGTTCCTTCTCAGTAACCAAGATTTCCTCAGTTCTATCTTTGCAATTCAAAACTTTATTGTCTCTTCCTTTCTAGCCAAATACAGAATGGAACAACATTTTAAAATATTTTGGTTGGCTCTTTGCTCTTGAATCTCAACATAGATCTGAACAAAAGCATCCAACAGTAGTCATGCCACTGCTTCAACATTAGACTGCCTTGAAATTTCCTCTGCCAGATTAATTAGTTTGCTGTCCTTAGTCTCAGGCAAAGTCTCTGGACACAAGAAAAATGCAGACAAACTTTCTGCCAAGCCATAACACACATCATCTGGAATCCAGCAGCCAATGCAGTCCTTCTTTCCAGTAGAAACCTTCCAAACCTGGTCTTTAACAGCAGAGTTCTACCAGCCTTATAAGTTCTGACCAGAATCTCCCATACTGAACAGCCTAAGGTATTCCGTCTCTACGCTTTCATCTCCAAACTTTTCCAAATTCTTCCCACAAGTCATTTTCAAAGGCTCTTCAACTACATGGTCAAGTATAGTCAACAACAATGAATTCACTTCTCTAGTACCAAATTCTGTATTGGTTACTTTTTTTCTCATTTCTGGGACAAAATACCTGACACCCAAAGTTAAAGGAAGAAAAGTTTATTTAGCTCACAGTTTGTGGATGTTTCAGTCTATACTTGGCTGGCTCCAAGGCAAAGTGGCACATGGCAGAAGGCAACAGTTTATGGAGGCAGAAAACAACAAAAGGAATAAGAGCAAAATGGGAGGAGCATAGAGAGAAGACTCTTTCTGTCCCTCATATTGTATGTAAGCTACCCACCCTAAAGTGGATGTAACACTGACACCCATAGTCCCAGCATTGAACCAGGAATCTATCACAAATTTTTGAAGCCCACACCCACGAATGCATGAGGCTTTGCAGGGACATCCAGACACAAACCATAACACTAAGGTAATTGTTATTCTCATCTCCGTTACCATTGATTAGTTTTGTCTTATTTTGAACATCTTCTAAATTAGAGCTCATATGATGTTTGTGTCTGGTTTCTTTACCACATTGATATATATCTCAGTTTGTAGTTTGTTCATTTCTGTTTCTATGTAGTATTCTATTGTATAAATATAATACAATTTATCTATCAATTCTACTAAGTGAGTTGTTCCTAGTTTGGGACCATAATTAATAAAGAAGTCATGAACACCCTTGCTCTTGTATTTTTGGGTGATGTAAACATTTACAGTTCTTCTTTATCCACAGGGGTATGTTCCAAGACCCCAGTAATAATTCAGCTGTGTATAGCTTTGACATAAGTCAACTTCAAGGAAGAGAGGTTCAATTTGGCCCAGTTTCAGAAGTTTCAGTCATGGTCAGCTGCCTCTACTGTTTTAGGCCTGTGGCAAGACAGAACCATCATGGTGGAAAGGCAGGATGGAGGAAAGCAGCTCACCTCACACAGCCAGGAAACAGAGTAAGGGGGAACAAGGAGGAAGGAAGGAGCCAGACCCCAAATAGAGTCTCCGAGTGCATGCATCTATCACCACTTTCTTCAACAAGGCCCTTTTTCGATATTTTTGAGTTTAATCATCTGACAGTATTCAGGTATAGCAGTATCTCACTCAAGTTTTTATTTGCATTTCCTTGGTGATTAATGATGGCGAGCACTTTCTCATTTTTCTGGTGGTCCTTTGAATTTCCTCATCAGGTGAAGTACTTGTTAAAGTCTTATTTATTTTTAAAAATTAAGTTGAAATATATAAATTTATTGAATGTGTATTGTATTTCTACATATAGTACATATTTTTTAGCATATTTGTCTTTTTTGCATTCTTGTAAGGAAATACCAGAGGCTGGCTAATTTAAGGAAGGAAAGAGATTTATTTAGCTCATAGTTCTGAAGATCAAAAGTCCAAAGTCAGGTGACCCACTGTGTTGGCCTCTGGCGAAGACCTAATGGCAGATGACATTGAACAACAGTTCACATTCACACAGGAAGCCACAGAGAGGGAAGGGGGCCAGGCTGGCTCTTTTTATAACAACCATCTCTTGAGAATTAAATCAGATGTTCCAAGAGAACTACTATAATCACCTCCAAGGGCAGCACTCCCAGTGACCTATGGGCTTCCTGTTATCAACAGCACATAAGAAACCACCTGGACATGAAGGTTTTTATGTGAGCAAAAGGCTGCATTTATTTTGTCTGGGTGGAGACAACCTGAAATTGTGAATGATTTCAGCAGCTGGCTGGAGGAGAAGTTAAGTTTTTATAGGGTTTGGGGATATGGTTATAATCTCAAAGAATCTGGGTAGAATATTTGGGGTCAGCATTCTCAGGATGGTTAGAGCAGATGTGTAGATAATATTGGACTTTCCAGGACCAGGGAGATTGTATGTCCTGTCCTAAATTTTCTTTCCAGCCATCTGTTCTGTTTGCTGGGGGCAGCATGGCCCTTTAGTGGCTTTCTGTTGTTTGTGGAGGGCGACATGCTTGCTAGGAGACTTTCTCTCAGGTTAGATATGAAATTCCTGGTTTTTTATTACATACAGAGAAGGGCAGAAAAGTGTATGATGTTTCTTCTGGCTACTTTGTGTGTGACAAGTGGGGAGGCATGGACAGCCTAACTGGGAGAGGAATATTGAGGAAGGAGGTTATACCGAGGCATTTGGGGGGTGGTATGTGAGCTCAGTAAGGACTCAGACCTAGAGAGGGTCTGGGATGGCCTTATAAGTTGCCATAGATGTGGAAATACAAAGGCAGAAATTTCTGGCTAAGGAAGGATTAGATCAGTTTAGCAAGGGATGATTTAACTGCGTGACTTTGGAGAGATAGTTAGGGATTGTGGGGATGGAACCATGGAGTATGGTTAAAGGAAGAAGAGGGATAACTGTGCCAAAGGGCATAAAGAAGGAGAAAATGAGTGTGAGCATTATTATTCTGTCCCTGAGGCAAAAGACAATTGAGTTCAAATCCCAGCAGAATGGAGAGTACAACCCGTAGGAAAATGTATACTAGGAAACAGAGGAGGGTGTTTAAAGTCCTCTCTATCAATCACTGAACAGGAGAAGGATGAGAAGAAAGGAAAACAATCGCTCTCCTCCAGGGAGAAGTTATACAGAGGGCCTTGAAAAGGAAATCTATCGAGACAAAGAAGGACTCGATGTGAAGGCTCAAGGGTGATAGCAAATAAGACCAAAGCAGACTGAGCAAAGGAAGTAGGTGAGGCAGCAGGAGGTGTAAGGCCAGGCAAGTACCTTCTCAAATTTGGGTCAGGTCCGAGGGAAGTAGGGGAGATCACTTGCAATTCCAACAAGGAGGAGAGGTCAAGCAAATTGTCAGCAGGGCACGGTTTTGTCCCCACTACAGAGGGTCTTGCAGATGAAGAGTCACTGAGTGTTAGAAAGGTCCTGTCCACTTAGGCCATAGGGACTGGGGGGGTTAAATTTTTAATCAAGACCAGTTTGTCTGCCAGGTAGTCCTCATGAGGGTGAGATCAAAAGAAGGTTAGCAGCATGCCTTGTTTCTTCTGGGGCTTGTTGCAGAACTGGGAGATAGTCTCCAATGGGACTGCAGAGAAGGTGGTCATCTACATACCACACAAGGTGCAAGCCGGGATGAAAGGAAAGTAAGTCATGTGCAAGGGCCTGACCAAAGCAGTGGGGGCTGCCCTGGAGGCCTGAGGCAAGACACCCAGTTCACTGCCGGGATTGGTGAGTGTCAGGGGTGTGTCCAGGTGAAGTGGAAGAGACGCTGTGAGGAAGAGTCGGGAATAAAGAAAAAGGATAGTCTTGCCCTCCAGTGTAAGACTTACCAAGATAGTCCAGGGGGCCTCAGAGGCCTCTGGGTGGCATCGGTCTTTGGTTGCTAAGAAGGTCTGGGAAGGAGCCGGTCACAGGTTATGAGCCAGCGGCAGCTGAATAACTGCCATTGGCTAATCTGACTTCCAGTGGGGGCACCCCCAAGGGACAAGGCTTAGAAACAGTGGGGCACCCCCAAGAGACAAGGCTGCACACAATACTGCCCAGTGACCATTCTGGCAGTATTTGAAGCAAGGTCCTGGAGGTGTGCCATGAGTTGGGGACTCTCTCGATCCCTTTGTGGCCAGCTTGGCGGTTGAATTTGGGGGATGTCTTATAGCACAGATAATATCTGCAGCTCACAAATGCACTGCTTTCAAGCCTTTTCATCTCTGTTACTGCAGCCCTTAAAAAGCAAGTCCATTAGTTCCTGCTGTGAGGTTTGAGGTCCTGTCTCCAGTTTCTGTGGAGTGTTTCTGTTTTTGTTTGTTTGTTTTACAAATGTCTGGCACTTATTTGTTAATAAAATGCATCTTTAGGACACCTCATTCCTCTGGCTGTTCTTGGTCTAATGCTATGAATTGGCTGAGGGCAGTGGCCAGGTGAGCCATAAATTGGGCTGGGTTTTCATCGCTGTTCTGAGTGGTTTCTTTGAATTTATCAAAATTATCTTAATTATCTTTGAGCTTATAATAACTGCACTAAGGGCCACCCTGTAAAGTTCCTCTATGTGGCAGGGACCATTCAATCATTTTTTAATCTTTTTTTTTTTTTTTTTTTGGTACCAGGGATCAAACTCATGACCTCGCATTTTCCAGGCAGGCACTGTGCTGCTGAGCTGCATCCCCAGCCTGGGATCATTCGGCCTTGGTTGGCTGTATCTTGGTTCCTACCTGATAGTCCCAGTTTGGGTCCTCCAGGGGAGCAGCTGCAGTGCCTTGAGGAAGGTCAGGCTGAAGGCGGTAAGGCTGGGCCAGGGAGAGAATGGGGCTGAGGATAACACTGTGAGATTAGACTACTGAGCCGAGACCTGGACTTCTTGCATTTATTGAGTGGGATCAGAGGAGAAGCAGCACAGTAGCTGACTAATTTGGGAGAGGTCTGTGAAAGAGAAAGGAATAGGAACCCTAACTATTCCCTCTGCCCCTGCCACCTCACAGAATGGGAGCTGGGGCGGGAGGGGGGTGCTGAGGGACCAGTTATGAGGTGGAGTGGGGTCAGCACAGCATACGCGGGGAGGAGGGGGACAGCATGTGGGTCCAGCCCCCATCAGATTCAGTGGGGAGCGTCAGATAGAGGGCATTTCAGGGAGGGCAGCGGCGGAGGGCTCGGCCAGGGACTGACCGACTGGAAGTGGCAGGCGGCTCTGGGTGAGAAGGGGAAGCGGCCGTACCAGTCTCGGAGAGTGGCAGTTCCTGCAGCAAAGCAGGAGGTGCAGGGAGCTGCCAGGGGAAAGTCAGGTCCTTTGGACCCTTAAAAAGCAAGTCCATTAGTTCCTGCTGTGATCTGTTGTCAGAAAGGAGTCTGCATCTGGTGGAGGGACAGACCGGAGGAAAAGGAGAAAGCTTTGAGAGGGATTGCATGAGGCACACAAAGTGAGAGCTTCGCTACAGAGTGCAAAGAATGCCCGCACCTTTGACCATTTGCTCGGCCTCTGGCGGTCATTTTCTAAATCCTGTAGAACAGAGAAATCAAAAGTGCCATTTTCTGGTCATCATGAGCCATTGTCCAGTCTGTGCTGTGGTCATGTGGTATTGCAGAATATTAAACATTTGGGGTTCAGATCTGGATAGATACGAAGAGGTTTTAGATTATTTAATAAACAGAGAAGGAGGAAGAGAAGGAATGTTTCCCATGGAAAGCAGAAAGAGGTAATTGTCAAGTCTGATGTGACAGAATGAGGGTGGCAGTGAGGTCCGCAATGGATGTCTCCAGTTGCAACACAGGGGAGCAACATAGACGTGCTTGAGGGATAAAACAGTCATCATTGCAACTGATCAACCACCGAGGGTCGTCAGCCTTCTTGGGGGGTTTCTAGCACTGGGTTTCAGAGGCATGGAAAGTAGGACAAGCTCTCTCTGTCCCCACGGATGGAAGGGTGGAAAGGCAGGAGAGGGGTATGGAGAAGGCCTTAGCTGATTTGAAGAGATCTGGAGTAGCAGGAGCTCCCTGGAGCACTAGAGCAGTGTCACCAGGAGGCCTCAGTGGAAAGGGTGTTGAGATGGGGTGTAAGAACCTCCAGGGAGAAATTAACCCATTCTGGGTTTCCAGCACCAGTATGTTATCAGCTGCACATGAGAAACCACCTGGTAGATACTGTCCTTAGTTTTTTTATGGCCATCTGTTCTGTTTGCTGAGGGCAGCGTGGCCCTTTAGTGGCTTTCTGTTGTTTGTGGAGGGTGGCAAGTGTGCTGGGAGGTGTCTCTCAGGTCAGACATGACACCTCCCTCTAGGCCTCGCCTCTTAAAGGTCCACGTTGCCTTCCAGTATGGCCACCCTAAGGACCACAACATCACCATATGAACCTTGGGAGACAAATTGCGTCCAGTCCACAGCACTTAGCCTTTCACTCTCAGTGGCACCTTTTGCCTAACAGAAAGGAACTGTTCTGCTTAGTGGTAGAAACAATGGACTCTGTAAATCATTTCTTTTTCAATTTCATTTGACATTGTTACTAAAATATAAAATTATTTTCCATGTATTTGCAGCATATTTATAAAGAGAACAACACAGAGTGGTGTGGAAACATTGATTTAAGGAACCATATTAATGATTTCATTAATTTTTAAGGCAGTTACTCCTTAATTCAGGTTGAGAGTTGGTAAAGCAAATGCTAGTCCTTTATGTGAGCGTAAATGTGGTTCAGACTAAATCTACTACAAACGAACCATCAAATGCTGAACTTTGTTAGAAAAAGAAGCATTACAAGGAATTCCATCTTATTTGAGTTTCATTATCCGAGTTCCTTTATAAACACATGAAGCTATTTCATGGTATTAGAAGATGGGGAAATTTATCATTGCCTGAAGATATTCATTGATAAACTGAATAATCATAGAATTGTTTTCCCTCTCAAACAACTTTCCTTGCTTACTGTTACTGACCATCTCTTTTTAAATTTGCACTGATGTGAACATCTGCCAGCCCAAGTCAAATAGATGCTACAATTCATGGAATTGATGCAAGGGATGTTGGAGGGCTCCACCAATTTCTTGGCCCACGTCAAGCACACAAGTAAAATTAAAGAAGAAACAACAGACATAGAATCAGATAAATTAACCCACAAAAGCATAATCTGTAAGAATCATGACACAAAGTCTTCCAAAATGTGCAATTTTAAATATGAAGGAATTGTTAAAATCCCTTTGGAAAATGAATTTAAAATCCTAATTTTTAATTTTTTTAATAAAAACAATCCATGTTTGACAGTGTTACACAAGAATAATATGAACTAAATAATGTTGTATTTGATCTTCTACAGTTTTGTCTAAGAATGTGTGTGAACTGCATTTCAAATCATCTCACTAATATTCCTTGGCTAAAGCATTAGGACATTGCTACAATTAATTATAGATATTTTTTAATTTTCTAAAGATATGTTTTTGATTATTTACTTTGAAATGTATTCCCTATTATAACCATGGCCTGTTATTGATACCATTTGCTCTTGTTTGGTAAGTATATCTTACAATTTTGTTTTTAGTGAAGAACTTTGTTTTTGTTTCATCTTTTTGAGACAGGGTCTCTCTATGCAGTTCAGATTGGCCTTGAGTTCACTTTGTAGCCCAGGCTGGTCTTGAACTCACAATGATCCTCCTGCCTCAATCTACTGAGTGCTGGGATTACAGGTGTGAGCCACTACGCCCGGCTAGTGAAGAACTTTGGAGAGGGAATTTATTTGTTTTGTAGCCATACTCTGTATCAGGCATTTTGCAAACAGCATCTTCACTTTGCAGATAGAATGGCACATGGAGCCAAAAAGTGCTCCGCAAAGATCACAGTAGTAATGTTTTTATTTATGTCTGTCTGCCTCTAGAGTCTACTCTCATGAGGTCAGAAAGCTTCAAAAGTGGAGACATCCAGAAATCCACAGTGATTGTTTTTAGTCTCTACTCCTCAGCCCTTTGAATGAGAAAGGATATTTATATCGTTGTTATTGTTTTTAGTCTCTACTCCTCAGCCCTTTGAATGAGAAAGGATGTTTGTATTGTTAATCTTAGGAAGCAAGCACTGTGTGGATGCCAACGCTTCATGTCTGCAAAGCACACACACCAATGGCAAAGCACCTCCAATGCATTTGGTCCTCATTACTACCCTGAGAGATTACAGCTAAGCAAACAAGCAGGAAACTGAGGCCAGTGGACCCACAATGTGTTTGGAACTAACTTTGGGTTATGGTCCAGTGTCTTTTTTCCCTCTAAACCCCTCTCATTTTTTTTCATGAAAAGAGGCCAGAAGTCAGAAAACAAGTCCACTAACAAAGTTAATATCTAATTAACATCTCCACTGAGTGCATGACCTTCCAGTTGCTACCTTCTCCGGCTGAATAACTTTGGTACCTCTCTTCTGGGAGTCGTGCCCACAACACCAGCAAGAGGGAGCTTTGAGATCACAATTCTCAAGCTGGAGGCTGAAGTATGGTACATGAATTTTGTAGTACTGAGAAAACCCGGAAAAAAGAGGTGATGGAAAGCAGTTACCAAACACAGATTCTGTGACACGTAGCCCATGAGGTGTTTTCTTTTAATTGGTTACACAAGTTTTACTTTATAGTTCTTGGAATTAACTTTACATTACCTATCCATGTCGGACAAAAGCTAAGACCATAGTAATAACACAGCTAAAACTTATGAAGTCCACCTAGTTTTATTTTTCATAGAACTCTAGGCTCTTGAAACCTAGGCAATTTATCCTAATAAGGCTTGGAATTGATTGGCTCCATCTCATTGCTCCACTCTGTTCCCTGTTCCTCTTCTTAATACTCATATTCTCTTCTCCTGACATCACCAATAATAACCAAAACTCAACAGGATGAAATTTTCATCCAAACTAATGAGAGAAATCAGCAACAGAAAATAATAGCAAACTACCTCAAATCCCTGAACACACATTGTAAAATTAGCTATAGCTAAAACTAGTTTTTTTTAATTGCTTTTATTTTTGTTTCCTCTATTAATAAGTTAATCACTTAGGGTTGTCTTTCCGTGCAGAGAAAAATTTTTGGCTCTTGCCATATCAATCTAAAAAGTTGAATTCAATTCAAAATTTATCTGTGAAACATTCCACCCACTCAGTGGGAAAATCCAAACTAATTTCCTGCCAGTTCTATTTTATGTAAGTGACTATATTAAGCCACTCAAGCGAGTAGTCTCTAGCAGATTAAACCTGCCCAGGCGAACTCAGACATAGTACCTTCATGCCCGCTAAATCTGCACCCTCATTTGTCACCTGTATAAGACAGCACTGAGACCGCAGACCTGCAGCTTTGAGACTGGAGATACGCACACTAGTTCCTCCTCATTACATATGCAAATTGGCATTTATCTTTACAACAAGTTGTTAAAATAGCATTGAGAAAAAGAACACAGTTAAATGTAAAGAAATCCTCTGGCAAACCCAAAAGTGTCTACACTGTCTTTGGAGACTGGAAAACCAGAAAAGAGGGATGAAGAGAGTAGCAGAAACAAGTTCACAGAAGGTCGCCTGGTGAACTCTGCTCAATTTAAACCAGGAAGCCCGCTTCTATTAGACTTTCGAATTTGAAGGAAAACAAAAACAGCAACTACTAAAGTCTTAAGTGCCCTAATCATTTAGAATGGATTAGCCTGGGTGGAGTTCTGGAGTTTTCAGCAGTTCAAGGGAAAAACAGACAAACAAACAAAAATCCCCCACAAAATTGGACTTGACCTTTGCTGTGCTCCAAACAAAGCAGCAGGGTCCTTACACACTCAGGGATCTGTAGACAGCTTCTCAGCTCTGGCAGCACACACCACTGTAGACAAAGGGCTCCCAAGAGGCAGGAAAACAAAAGAAGCATCCTCCTCCGGCTTCTAACCTTCTGCCTAGTTAGTACCTCAAACTAGGAAAGGCAAAGGCTTTAGGAAGAATCTGAGACCCAGTGTTTAAGGAAATATGCTGGAATATTTAGTGGACTAAATACATTTGACATTTCCTTTCATATTTCAGCTTGGGACCTCCAAAACTTTTGTTCAGGAGACAAAACTCTGTGTAGCTGCAGCTGCTCTGTGTAAGACTCAAGAGCAAGACTGCTCTGTGTTCTGGCAGCAAGAGCTCCAAGGTGCCAGGGAGCCCCTCTTCCTCACCAGCGGGCAGCAACAGTGGCCATGTGACGGAGGAAAAGGAGCATGCGGTGACTGACTCTTCCCTTATCCTGCCTTAGCAAAAGCAAACCAAAGAGTCTTTTAATGATATGCTGCCCTGTCAGGATTTATCACCCCCTTTTTTGTGGGAAAAAAAAAAAAAAAGGTCACAATTCAAAGTGATATAGGAATGATATAGGACCTCCAAATACTATAAGGGAAACCTAACTCCCACTCTGTTAGCTTCCTAGATGTTTGCTATGCCAGGTTTATGTTTTCTAAAATTCAAGAATTAATTCTAGGTATGAGAGTAGAAAGTATTCATTGAAAGGAAGAAAGCTTTTGTCTAAGAGGAACAGAAAGGGGGAGTCCCCTCTTCTCAAGGGAGTTTCATAGAGCAAAGCCACAAAGCAAGATGGGTGTAAGGTGGGACAAAAGTATAGTCAACTAATAAGGGTACAAGTACAGTCACTTAGGTAATATTGATTAAATGGCTATCAAATGGGGAAGTAAGTCACACAGCAAACATACATGGTCCCAACAAAGACCTGTGAGAAGGAATGGGCTAGGGAGGTTTTGGTCCTCCACCCAAGGTAACTGATGCCTGTTTAGACGCCCTCTGTTCACCCTTAGGGGAAGTATGTGGTTATAGTCATTTCTCTGTCCTGAGGCCTGACCTTCAGCGGCATGAACCTCCAGCCACAGCTGTCTTCCGCACTGACCTCTTGAGGGCCTAACCCTGTCTGACTACACTATTCCTAGATAACTTAGCTACCTAAAATAAAAGGATTTGACTTTGTGTGAAAGATAATTCTTTCAACCCTTAAGAGTCTGTGTGAAGAAGTATTATTTCTAATCAAAAAGTACATTGGGGAAAGTAAGTGCGATATGTGATTTAAATATATGCTCAATGCTTAAATTTGTAAAAACTATAGTAAAAGACACACTGCTATTAGTTCCCTTCAAAATATCCCTCCTTGTTTCAGACACATTTATTGCAAGGCTTGATTCATTCACAACTTGCTCAATACCCAGCCTGTCTGCCAGCAGAGACATTGTTCTCAGCTCAGCACCAATGCCCTCAGCAAACACATGATTTTGTACAACAGACAACATAGAGCATGGAATCTTCCAAACACCCGGACATCTGAAGACACCCAAACATTTTCACCAGACCTTTCAAGGACTTTGCACACTGAGGCACAAGACAGCCAGAGACTTTTGACCGCTGGTGTTTACTAAGATCTTTCCACCTAATGTCTCTTGCCTTCTTTTAAGCCCGCCACCAAAAGCCCTGCTTCTCCTCCTTCTAACAGATGCCCTTTTTGTCCTCTGTCTGCCTGCACCCAGGCACAATAAATTACACGCCATGTTGCCTTTACACAAACCTGATGGTCTCAGCTGACCTCTGTCTTGCCCCATTGCTTATACTTACTTATTCCATCATATTCTCCTTAAAAGCACCAATTCCCTTGTTTTAAATAATGCAGTTATCCCATCATTCTTGCCACTAAACAGCAGTTTAGTGTCTTTAGTTGCAGTGTTGTAACTAGACGCTTTAGTGCTGTGCAGATGCTACAGTGTGCTGCACTGATTCAAAACATTTACCTTTTATGGTCACTCTAACTTTGGGAACCAGAAATTGCATGATGCCAGATCCAAGGAATAAGGTGCATAAGGGTGCATCACAATGTTTTAGGATCTGTCTTTTCATTGCATAGCACTGTGCCACAGCATTCACCATTTTTAAAAAAAATCATGCCTTGAAAAGATACTATGAAAGAGGATTTCTAGGACACCTTCAGAAAGCGGCAAGAATAAGGGATAAGGGTGTTTGTTGTGAAGGGGTGTGAGCGTCATTAATGGCAATGTATCTTACTTGTAATAAATTGGTTCAAAATGTAAACATCTGTATATTTTGATCATGGCTCATAAATATAATCTATAAAGAAGAGTAGAATGACCTTTTATGTTCCTTTTTATCTTCTTTGACATGTTTTTATTTTCTAGTGCATACATGAAAAAGGTATTTTCCTTATATTAAAACCTAAATCCTTTTCCTGTGCACTGTCTTTTCATTTTTTCTTTCTTTTCTCTCACCTCCATTTTACTTATGTTTCTAAAGATTGAATTAGAGAAAAGAAAGTAGATAGACATGTACTGACAATGCTCAGAGGAATTTCCAGGATAAATTATACTGGAGCAAGCAAATATAGAAGCACATAAAGTTGAATGTGGTTAGAGCAGCTAGCAAAATCTATTTTAAGTACTTTCAGTTTAGTCTGAAAAGAACCAGGGTCCTAAAGTTCCTTTTTCCAGAAGGAGAAAAATGACAAAACACTGCCACATACTGAGTTCCTCAGCTGTTACGGAATGCTGTTTTTGTTGCATGTATATTTGATTGTGCATGTGAATAGTGTCTGGCGTACAAGTGAACAGGTAGGTGTTTATTCACTAAACTTCCTTGGAAAATTACAAGTATGTGCCTGATTTCCTAGAATTGCTCATGCATTTCCTCTAGCTTTTTCAGTTTCATTTCTTCTGTTTCAAATAACATCAGATAGTCAGAGCTGAAAGGATTCTAATCTTCTCATTTTCTACAACCAGAAACTTAGGACAACAGTCCCAGTAAGTCCTTCTGAGCTCCATGTAGAGTTTTTTAAATTTTGTTTTAAACATTTAATAAAATTTCACACTTTTCCATTACTTAATTAAAGTTTAGATTTATAACTATGCTTGAAGCCATGTGGGAGTCATTTATATTGAGGATTGTCCATGGGCAAAAAAAATATGTAAAGGATAAATGAGTCATGTATCCATCTCCAAATTAGACGTGATGTACAAAATATTTAATAACTAGCAGAGACTCACCCACTGATGCAGATTCCAGCTGTAAAAATTTAATGCACCTGAAGTATGCACATGAGGAAAAGAATGACTTTGTTTCCAACCAACTCCACCAAACTAAGCATGGTGAAATGGATCAGAAATGGATACTTAATGGCTCTGACAAAGCTCAAAGAGAAAATATTCTGGAAAATAAGATATCTAAAAATTCCAATAACTAGAAAAAACATACACACAAAATCATACTTCGTGTAGCTATATTAGCCAGTGACAAATGTTTTAGGCAGATGAGCAAATTTATTGGTTTGCACAGCACAGGATTAATGAATATAAATGATCCAGACATAAAGTCAAGAATATCTCCATATATTAACTCTGCATTTCTGCGTTGTACTTATCCTTCCTGACAAATCTTCTAGGATTGACTCTTTCTCATTGCAATAATCTTAAATTACTTTCCCACTTCTAATCTGTAATATTACCCACTTGCCTCTTCCTTGACCTGGGTATAGAATTAGTCTTACTTAAATTTTATGAATGAAATAGAGGCAAGATGACTCACCAAGGAAAAATCAAAATGTAAATGCCAAAATGAAGAATGAATAATGCAGAGATCCAACCTATTGATATCCATCACTTGCAACTCTCAGCTGCCCAATTTTCACAACATACCCTTTTTCTCATGTAAAAAGTTCTCCAAATTCCCTCACTGATAAAATGTATCCATTCACATACAAGTAGAAATACATGAAGTTTCCCTTTTAGAAATAGAGACAAGATAAGGTTATACCCTGTTCCTTCATACAAGCTCCAGAATTTTGGGGAGAAACACATTCCCCTAGATCTTTATAATTTTAATATCCTGGACTAAAAGATATATTTATTCATTTGCCCTACTCTTGTTTAAAATAATGGAGGGAAGAACCAGAGTTTATGGTGCTACCTGTAATCCCAGTAGTCTGGGAAGAATAATTCCAAGTTCAAACCTAGCCTAGGTTTAGTGACATAGCAAGGCGCTATGAAATAAAAAAATATAAGGGCTGGGATGTAATTCAGCATGAAGACCCTTGACTCAATCCCCAGTAGAAAAACCACTACTACTGCTATTACTACTACTACTACTACTGTTAGAGTTTTCTAGTGCAATAGAGAAGTGAAAAGTAAAAAAAGAACCCACTTATTGAGGACATGGGAAGGAGCACACAACCCTTGGCAGTTGGGCTGTCTCCTTTAACTGGATACAGAGAGGCAGAGGGTTATATGACCTCTGATTGGAAGTGGTGCATGGGGCAGACACTGATGATATGTGAGGATTTGACTGGAATTGTCTTTGTGTACAAACAGGAAAGGGAGTTGCAATTAAGGCTGAAGATGGGCTGGGGATTTAGCTCAGTGGCATAAGTGCCTGCCTGTCAAGCACAAGGGCATGAGTTCAATCCCAGGTACCAAAAAAGGAAAAAAAATTAAGGCTGAAAAAGAAGGAGGAAGTGGTATGTGTTTCTGCTTTGGCCTTCTACCATGTTAGACCATTGCCATAATTGTACAGTAACTTACACTGGGGCAAGAACTTTTCATTACTGTCTATGTATTGTTAGGAAAAGAGTGAAGACTCTTTTACTACTTCCTGCTGGACAGGGGCATTGTGTTGGAATTTAGGAGGTTTGACAGGATGATGGTTGATTCCCATGTAGAAGCTGGTATGAGGTGTTTCAGTCAGGACAAGGAGTTTTTTGTTGGTGAACACTTGCATCCTAGATTGGAGAAATAGAAAGACAAGGTGCTATGAGGAGGCAGGCCACTATCATAATTAAAGGACCCAGGAAATGTAGACAGAAAGGTGCCCTTGATCCGAATGTGTTGTTCCATCAGGGCCATAGTAAGGAAGACTCAGAAAAATAAGCATGGAGTTGGGAGGAATGAAGTAACAGGAGGCAATTATTTCTCCATCTGAAAGAGTAAAAGTAAAAAGTGTAGGTAGGACTTATTTTTGGTCTAGGATTTGAGCTGGAGAGAATGGGAAGCATGAGAAATATAAGGCCTGAGAGTGGAGTCATGTTTGGGAAATTAAGACTAGGGGTAGGGAGGGCTGTGGCTGTGTCACGGCAAGTGACATGAGACCTTAGACCTATGGGGTCTCATGTTTAACTAAACAGCTAAGGGTGGAGAGAGAACTAAGATAGTTGTTAGGTAGAACAGTATGTATAATGTGGGAGTTTTTAGGAAAGACTGCCCAGAATCCTGTAGTGAGAAAAAAAAACCCAACAATGTAAGGGATCAGAAACTAAATAGGAAAACAAAATATGACTTAGTCTGAAAATTGTGGCTGTGGGGCCTTAGTGAGATGGAGACGGGAGATAAGAGATGAGATGACCACTCAGGATGTTTAGAGTCGGGAGTTAGGGTTAGGAGGGCACCGCTTGGAAGACCAGGTAGGGGCCGCTGTACTTTGGTTGTGTTCCTGCTGAATGATTTGAGAAATAAAGGCTGGACCATTGTTTGATTGGATCCTCTGAGGTAGACCAAACCTTTGAATGATTTCATGCAACAGGACTTTAGTAACTACATAAGTAGTGTCCCTGGTTGTGGCAAAGGCTTTTATCCATCCTGAAAAATTACAAAGGTAAGAAGCTATTTAAGAGTTTTGTGGTGGGGCATGTGTGTAAAATCTATCTGCCAGTCTTGACCAGGGGTGTGTCTGAAAAATTGATGAGTAGGAAAGGAAGGGGGTGGTATGTGTCCCTGAGGAGAGGTTCTAACACAGAGATGACAGGTGTAAGTGGTTGAGACCTGAGAGTGTCTGGGTCCATCTACATAAATGCAAAGGAATCCTGACAATCAGGGTGTAGGGGGGTGATAAAAAAAAAAGGCATCATTAAAGTCCAGGACTGTGAAGTGAGTGGTGGAGGGAGGGACATGAGAGAGCATAGCATAAGGGTTTGGCATAATGGCGTGAATTGGGGCAACAGCATCATTGATCACCCCAAGGTCTTTTACCGGATGATGGGACCCATTAGGTTTGAGTACTGGGAGAATGGGAGTATTATAGGGTGAATGGGTAGGTCTGAGAAGACCACTGTCTAAAAGATGCTTGGCTATAGGCTTAAGCCCTCATAAATGTTTGGGAGCTATAGGATATTGGGGAATGCAAGGAAAAACTGAAGGATCCCTAAGACAAATTAAAACAGGTATATCATGGGCAGGGTGGGTGGGTTTGGAGGTGTCCCAAGCTATGGGATTGACAAGGCAGGGAGAGGAGGAGATGGCTTTGTGGTGCACTCTGATGGTGTTTGGAGAGCAAGAACTTGGGAAGGAGAAGGTAAAGGAGAAATTAAGCTTTTGATGGAAATCACTACCTAAAAGGAGTGTAGGACATGTTGGGGTTACCAGAAAGCTTTGGGTGAAGAAAAGAGTTTGGAACTTGCATGGAATGGGCCCTATTTGGAAAAGCTGTGTAGGCTGGCTGTCAACACCCACTAGAGAGACTGAGAATTTAATATAATGGCCTGAAAACTCAGGAAGAACACTATACATGGCCTCCGTGTCTACACGTACAGAGAGTGTACTTGAGACTTGAGGCTCTGAGAATGATACCTTGATGGGGGTTGTGGGCCCTGAACTCTGTCAGTCTTCAGCAGCAAGTCCATGTAGATCAACCAGTGATGAATCTGGTGGTGATGAGATCTCCTGTGAGGGCAAGGAGTAGAGGATGGCTTTCCCATTCTCTGGTAGCTAGGATAGTCACTCTTCTAATGGCCCCTGAGATTGCAGAGGGGGCAGGGCCCCAGAAAAACTCATGGGTTGGGGCATTCTCTTTCCCAGTGTCCTTCCTTTTCACACTTGAAGCATCATCCAGGAGGGGCACAGGCAAATCCACCTAGTTGCAGTTTACCTGTCTTAGAGCCCCCAGTGCCACTGCTAAAAGATCAGATTGCTATTTTTGCTCCTTTTGAGTTTTATCTCTGTTGTTGAAAACATGAAAAGCCATATTAAGAAGGCCAATTTTAGCCTTTTGTCTTGGGATCTGGCCCACAGAGGGAGGTATCTGTCTCCTCCAAGGTCACAAATCATCTGGTCCTCTGTGTTGGCTCTTATGAGTCCCTAGCCCTGCCTGACGGCCTATAATATTTTTAACTGACTCAGCAGCCTGTAAAATTTTTTCTCTGAAGAAGTAACCCAAACTGCCATGAGGGGTAATGAGCAATGACCCATCTGGCTTTTTCAGGCTGAAGTAGGTTGAAGTTGTTGAATGGCAGTCAGGGATACTCTACAGAGCTTTTAACTAGTGGCCCTCAGTAAAGAGCAGGCATTTTTATCTTGGCTAGGGATACAGCTTTAAGTCTGGAGGAGACAAAGGCAAAGAATCAACTAAGTATGCATGGGCCAAATAATAGAATCAGCAGAATAATTATGCATGTATTTTTAGTAATGGCTTTTCATAAGGAGGATAAGGATAAGGTCTAGGAAATTTTAGAAACTGACATGTCATTGATTTGTCATACACACATTTTAGTTTTATGTCTAATGCCACCTGATTTTTGGAGGATGGCCTGTTTTATTAATTTTACCTTTTTTATTTAGGAAAGAGATCAGCTGTGGTGTCACATAAGGCCTGTTGAGTATAATTAATTATGGCCTCAATATGTGTCATATAACCTTTTTCTGGAAAAGATCTGGTGGATCCCAGTAAATGGAATCTAAAAGGAATTTATAATTATCTCTAAATTTTAATTGTTGAACATCCAAAAGAAAAGATTGTTAACAGTACAGTATAGTAGAGGCAGTGAGCTTAACATAGAACATTACATGGAACTGCTGTTTTCTGTTAACCATGGGTATTTTAACATTTGAGGTGACATTTTGTAACACATGTCCTTTAATAGGATATCATTGAAGAAATTTGTGACATTGTATGGACTGCGCAATATTTAAGCATCTCTTAGTATAGTATATATAATAGTTGAGCATAGCTTCACACACAATAATATCAAACATAACAAAATAGAATAAAACCATTCAAGAGAATGAAAGTATTATAAGGCATTCTGAACCAAACAACAGAAAATGAATCTATAATATCTATCTATCTATCTATCTATCTATCTATCTATGTATCATATCTCATTTTCCATAAAAATTTTATTTATACTATCACACATTAAAATCCAATAAGACACAACACAATAGAACCAATGGTAATAGAAGAACAAAAGCATGGTAGGACTTCAAAGCAAGATGATATTAAATCAGCAATGGTTGACAACCAATGATTGTCTTGTTGTCTTGTTTTCTTCAAAATAGCTGTTCATACACATATTAAAATCGAACAAAACAGAATAAAACCATTCCAACTAATGAACAAAAACATTATAAGGCTTCAAAACAATGTAATAGGGAATTATGATTACCATAAAATCTTATCTACTCTTATCATTTCTTACACTAGGGAGACTATATGGTATTTATACATGTGAGTTTGATTTATTTCACTTATGAGTATGGTCTCAAGTTGCATCCATTTATTTATAAATATCTCAATGTGATAATTCTTTATAGCTAAGTAGTACTCCATTGTATAAAAGTACCACAATTTTTTACCCATTCCTCAGTTGATGGGCACTTATGTTGTTTCCAAGATCTGGCTATTATAAATTGTGCTGCTATAAACATGGGTGCACATATATCACTGTGGTAAGATGTTTCCAGTTCTTCTGGGAATATGCCCAGAAGTGGAGTAGCTGGGTCAATTGGGACTTCCAATCCCAGCTTTTTGAGGAATCTCCAGACTGACTTCCACAGTGGTTGCACCAGTCTGCACTCCCACCAACAGTGCAGAAGAGTTCCTTTTTCCCCACAGCCTCTCCAGCATTTGTTGTTGGCCAGGTTCTTTATCCTGGCCATTCTTTCTAGAGTGAGATGGAATCTCAGTGTGGTTTTAATTTGCATTTCTCTAATAACTAATGATGATGAATATTTTTTCATGTATTTATTTGCCATTTGTGTTTCTTCATCTGAGAACTGTATATTCATCTCAGATGTCCATTTTTGAATTGGGTCTTTGAATTTTGGGGGTGTCATTTTGTTTAATTCTTTATAAGTTCTACAGGGAAGTCTTTTGTCTGAGGGACAGTTCACTAACATTTTTTCCCAGTTCGTGGGTTTTCTTTTCACTATGCTGGAGAGTTCTTTCAATATGCAGAAACTCTTTAATAAGATGTGATCCCAGTTATTGATTCTGGGAAGTATTTCCTGTGCAGTTTGATTCTCGTTCATGAATTTTCTACCTACCCCTATGTCTTCAAGATTTTTACCTACTTTGTCTTCCAACAGATTTAGAGTTTGTTTTTGTTTTAATATTTAGATCTTTGATCTATTTAGATTTTAGTTTAGTACATGGTGATAGGCATGGGTCTAGTTTTAGTTTTCAGCATATGGATAGCCAGTTTTTCCAGCACCATTTATTAAAGAGACTATCTTTCTTCCAGTGAATATGTTTGGTCCCTTTATCAAAGATAAGGTGGTTGGGTTGAATGTGTTTGTAGTTGTGGTTGTATCTTCTAATATATTCCACTGATCTTCAGATCTGTTTTTATTCCAGTATCATGTTGATTTATTACAGTAGCTTTGTAGTATAACTTCAAGTCAGGGATTGACTTTGCTTTGCCTTTGTTGCTTAGAATCGCCTTTCCTATTCTAGGTCTCTTCTGGTTCCAGATAAATTGTAGGAGTGATTTCTCTAGATCTAAGAGGTATGTTAGTGGTATTTTCATTGGGATTGCATTGAATCTGTAAAACAATTTTGGGAGAATGGCTATTTTCACAATATTTATTCTTCCCATCTATGAACAAGGGATGTCTTTCCATTTTCTGAGGTCCTCTTCAATTTATTTTTCAGGGCATTATAATTTTCCCTGTATAGCTCTTTTACTTCTTTTGTTAGATTAATTCCTAAGTATTTCATTTTTTTGGATGCTAGTTGAAACGTGTGGCTTCTATTATTTTTCTCTCATTGATTTTGTTGTTAGTGTATTGGAATGATATTGATTTTTGAGTATTGACTTTGTATCCAGTTACATTGCTGAATTTGTTTATTATATCTAGGAATCTTTCAGTGGAGTTTTGGGGATCTTCTATGTGAAGTATTGTATAATCTGCAAATAATGATAATTTAACTTCCTCTTTAATATCTTTATTCCTTTTATTTCTCTCTCTTGTCTAATTGGCCTGGCTAGTATTTCCACTATTGAATAGGAGCAGTGATAAGAGACATTGTTGTCTTGTGCCTGATTTTAAGGAAAAGGCTTTCAGTTTTTTGCTTTCAGATTTTAAGGTAAAGTCTTTCAGTTTTTCATTTAATATGACGCTGGCTGTTGGTTTGTCATAGATGGCCTTTATCATATTGAGGTAAAAACCATCTATTCCAATTCTCTGTAAGGTTCTTATCATGAATGAGTGTTGGACCTTATCAAAAGCTTTTTCTGCATCTATAGAAATGAATCTTACTTTTGGCTCTATTGATATGGTGGATTACATTTATTGATTTATGTATGTTGAACCATCCCTGCATGCCTGGGATGAATCCCACTTGGTTGTGGTGTATAATCTTCTTGATGATTTGCTGCATCCTGTTTGCCAATATTTTATTGAGAATTTTTGCATCTATGTTCATTAGGGAGATTGGCCTGTAGTTCTCTTTTTTAGTTGGGTCTTTCCCAGGTTTTAGAACTAGAGCAATATTTGCTTCCAAGAATGACTTAGGAAGAATTGCTTCCCTTTCAATTTCATTGAAGAGTTTGAGGGGTGTCAGCATTAAGTCTTCTTTGTATTTCTTGTAGAATTCCACAGTGAATCCATCTGGGCCTGGGCTCTTCTTTGTTGGTAAGGAATTCATTACATTTTCAATTTCATTAATAGAAATTGTGTTATTCAGTAGTTTTACATCTTCTTGACCTAGCTTTGGTAGTTCATATTTTTCAAGGAATCTGTCCATTTCTTCTGTGTTATCAAACCTCTGAGAGTAGAGGTTTTTGAAATAGGTGTTGATGATTTTATGTATTTCCACAGAGTCTGTAGTGATTTCACCTTTTTCATTCCTTATTGCATGAATTTGAGTTTTTTGTTTTTTAAATAAGGTTGGCTAGGGGCTTATCAATTTTATTTATCCTTTCAAAGAACCAACTCTTTGATTCATTGATTCTTTGTATTGTTTTCTTAGTTTCTATTGCATTAATTTCTGCTCTGATCTTTATAATTTCCTCCCTTCTTTTGGCTTTGGACTTCGCTTGCTCTTCTTTTTATAGATGCTTGAGGTATCATATCAGGTTTTTTATTTGTGTTCATTCTGTTTTCCTAATGTGGGAACTCAATGTGGTATGCAATAAATTTTCCTCTGAGGACTGATTTCATTGCATACCACAGATTGTGGTAAGTTGTATTTGCATTTTCCTTTGCTTGTAGATATTGTTTAACTTCTTTTTTTAATTTCTTTTGTGACCTCCTGATTGCTCGAGTGTATTGTTCATTTTCCATGTGGTTGTGGGGTTTTTGAAGTTTCTTTTATCATTAATTTCTAGTTTCATGGTGCTAAGATCTGACAACATGCATGGGATAATGTCATTTCTTTTGTATTTACTTAAATATGTTCTGTGGGCTAGTATATGGTCTATTTTAAAGAATGTCCCATGTACTGCTGAGAAGAATGTATATTCTGATCTTGTTGGATGGAACACTGTATACATCTATCAAGACCATTTGTTCACAGGTGTGATTCAATTCTGTTATTTATTTGCTGATTCTCTGTTTAGTTGATCTGTCCCTTTGTGTCAATGGCATGTTAAGGTTTCCTGTTATAATTGTGTTATTCCTTATTTTGTTTTTCATTTCTGTAAATACTTGCTTTGTATAACTGGGTGCTCTGGAATTTGGTGCATATATATTTAAGATTGTTATGTCTTTCCTCTGGAAGTTTTCCCCTAGCTAGTGACTTCTTTATCTCTTTTGATCATTCTTGGTTTGAAGTTCACATTGTCTGCAAACAGAATAGATATCCCCACTTTTTTTGGAGTTCCTGTTGCATGAAGTATTGTTTTCCATCCTTTGACTTTCAGTCTATGAGTTTCCTTTTGGGTTAGATGGGTTTTCTGTAGACAGCATATGGTTGGATGTTGTTTCTTGATCCATTCTTCCAGTCTGTTTCTTTTAATTGGTGAATTGAGGCCATTTACATTAATGGTTATAACTGTTGTATATTGGTGTATTGTTGACATGTTATCTTTCTGCTGTTGTATCTTTACCTTTCCATTCTGTTTGTCTGCTTGCTTAGTGGTTTTTTTTCCTGTGTGTATCTAGAATGTCTTTCAGTATTCTTTGCAGGGTTGGTTTGGTGGCCATGAAGTTCTTCAGCTGTTCTTTGTCATGGAAGTATCTTATTTCTCCATTCATTTTGAAGGACAGTTTTGCAGGGTACATCAATCTGGGTTGGAAATCATTTTCCTTTAAGATCTAAAATACTTCACTCCATGCTCTTCTTGACTTCATTGTTTGTGTTGAGAAGTCTGTTGTGATTCTAATAGGTTTTCCTTTATAGGTGATCTGTCTTTTCTCTCTAACAGTTTTTAATATTCTTTTCTTATGTTGGATTTCTGGGATGGTGATTATTATATGTCTAGGTGTAGTTTTATTTTGGTTATAGCTATTTGGAGTTCTATATGCTTCACTAATCTGTATGTCAGTTTCCATTCTCATGTTTGGGAAATTTTCAGCTATTACTTCTGTAAATAGCCCCTTGATATCATTTGTGTTGTCCTCTTCTTTTTCATTTATCCCTATTAATCTTATGTTGTTTTTCTTTGCATCATCTTGCAGCTCTTCAGTTGTTTCCTGATTCCTTGTTATTTTTAAAAGATCTTTCCTTTCCTGTTTACTAGCTGCAATCTTATCTTCAAGGTCTGAAATTCTATCTTCACTTTCATTGAGGCAGTTTTGGCAACTTTCAATAGAATTTTTGATTTCCTGTATATCTCTTTCAAATCTGCTTCATGCATTTTGTTTGTTTCTTATACTGTTAATTGAGGAATTCTATCTTTTTGCTTTGTTCCTCTAATTTTTTAACTGTGTCTTCCTTAGAAGTGTTCAGTATTTCTTTCACTATTTTAATCATTTTTTCTTTTACTCGGGAGATTATTTCTGATTTAAGTTCCTTTAAAGCTTCCCAGAGTTGTTTCTTTATTTCAGTTGATATCATTTCAGGCATTTCAGGTGTATAGCTTATATTTTCTTCTATGTACATGGCTCCTAGGTTTTCTTGGGTTGGGCTGGAGATTTGAGATTGCATTTTGGTCTTTCATCTTGTCATTTTCCTATATTTTCATGTTTACAGTGATGTTCCAAAGCTTCCCCCAGGTGTGTTGGAAATTACCTCCTGTGCCCTTGGCTCCTAGGACTGAATGAAGGTCACTGAGCATGGACCAGTCAGGCCCGCAAAACCTCCTGAGCCTAGTCCAGTGTTTTAGGGAGCTGGACAGGCACTTAACCGCTGGGAGTGATGGTCTTAAAGTCTCCCAAATCAACCCTTAATACAAGGATATGATTTGATTTGATTTAAAAAGAAACAGAGGCAAAATATTTGCTGTAGACATAGCTGATGAAAAGACAGTTATTCAAAATTTACAAAGAACTCCTAAAACAGAAATAAGAAAACAACTTGATAAGATGAACAAAAGACCTGAAAATAAAAAACTTTATCAGGAAAGATATACAAACATTAATTATGCATATGAAATGTTGTTCAACACCATAGGCTGCTATGGTTTCCATGTTGAATGTCCCCCAAAAGTCCATGGTTCAAGTCTTGGTTTCCCAGGTGGTGTTACTGGGCGGTGCTGAAACACTTAGGATTCAGGGCTTAGTGAGAAGTTCTTAAGTCCCTGGGAGTGTGCGCTTGAGGAAGACTATGAGACCCCAATCTCTCACTTTCTTTCTGTGACCTTTTTCTCCTACATGCACAATGGAATTAGTGGCTGTACCAGACTCCAGATCCTTTTCAGGACACTTCTGCCATCTGAGTACACAGTTAAAAGGCACTATGTAGAGGGCAGGTCTTCACCAGACACCAAATCCATCAGTGCATGAATCTCTGACTTCTTAGCTTCAAGAATTGTGAGAAACAAACTTCTGTTATATGTAAGCTATACAATTGATACTAATTTTTTTTTTTTTTGGTAACCGAAGAAGGCTATGAAAGACAATTTGACAGTTTATTTTAAAACTAAATATTATTAAGCAATTATGTTCTTGGTATTTGCCCAAAAGTTTTTAAAAACTTCTATTCACACATCAATTTACATACTGATGATTATGGTGGCTTCATCTGTAACTGATAACACATGGAAGCAACTAAAGTTCCTTTAATAGGAATCAGACAAACTACTCTATAGCCACACAATGGAATATTACCTAGTACTAAAAATAAATAAACTATGAAGTCATAAGAAAGGATGGAAGAAAATTAAATGCATAGTACCAAATGAAAGAAGCCAATGTGAAAAGACTATATATTGCATGAGTTCCACTTACAACATTCTGGAAAAGGCAGAACTATTACAAAAAAAAAAAAAAAATCAGTGGTGGCCATAGGATAAAGGCGAGGGAGAAATAGAAGAAAGAAGTAAATTTACATATTTAGCGTAACTCACAAAATATAGAGCACCAGTGAGTGAGCCTTAATGCAAACTATGGCTTTGGTGATAGTGGTGTGTCAATAGAGGGTCATTGGTGACACTCTAGTGTAGGATATTGATAGTGAGGGAGGTTGTGCAGGGGCAGGGAGTATTATGAGGAATCAACTTTTGGCTCAATTTTGCTGTGAATCTAAAACTACTGTAAAAATGGTTATTAAACAACAACAGGTGATGGTTTAGCTGGTTGATTTGCTGACATCTACCTGGAGTATTCCCTTTTCAGCCAGAATAAAGACCTTTAGAGTAATTCAGAAATGTATTGGTTTATATAACTGAAAAAAGGATGAGGCTGGGTTCTTGCATAATTATATCAAAGCACTTAAAAGAATCAGCCAGACATACATATCTTTCCAATTTTACTACCATTCCCATGTTGTTATGTTGACCTCATTCTCACGAGGGCTGATTCTCTTCATGTGATAATCATCTCTAGACTCACATTCTACCAGTTATGAAACCATTAAAAAATGATTCTTTTTCAGCAAAATTCAAGCTGCTATCTCACTAGAGATGGCTACTTGCCATGACTAAGACAACTTTAGTTCCTTGCTTCCAAAAGTGTACTCATAATATGCTCCATAAGATGATTTGGTAGTAAACATTTATTTTGATAAATACCAGGGGTTGGGGGAGGGTAGAAGAATGAATAGGCAGAGCACAGATGATGTTTAGAGCAATGAAAGTATTCTGTGTGATGTTAAATGGTTAATACTTGTCATTATACATTATCAAATGTATAATTTGATGTGCACTTTTGTGTACTAGCTAAAAATAGTGCAGCATATTTCTGTTTTGCTTAGTGTTATGGTTGTGCCCTCGCAATGCCTCATTCAGTCAAGGCGAGGCGGTGCTTTATGGAGGCAGCTAAATCTGGAGTTTGTGACTGATTTATTGTCTAGTGCTGGGATTATGGGTGTGACTGCTGCACTCACCTTAGGATGGATAACCTACAGACAATACAAGAGAGAGAAAGAGTCTTTCTTTCTCTTCTTCCTTTTGCTCGTGTTGCTTTTCTTGTCTGCCTTGCTGCCCTGTGGCACCTGCCTCGGAGCCAGTGGATTATGGACTGAAACCTTGACAAACAGTGAGCTAAATAAGCCTTTCCTTCCTTAATGTTGGGCATTAGGTATTTTGTCAGCAACAAGAGAAAAACAACCAAGACGCTTATAATGAGTCTAAAATAGTAAAGAAGGTAGGAATCCAATTTATACAGCATGGCAAGTTTCAGGTATGGTAGCAACTGTGTGCGTGAACATTTTAAATCTCTGATCCACTGAAACTTCACTTCCATGTAGATAAAATAGTGTTTAAGCAGAAAAGTCTAAACACTATGGTAAACTGAGAAGAAATTTTAATTTCATTTAAGTGCCTTAAAGACTCTAGAAAGATCCATTTCATATGGTAACTCAAAAGGTAGCTTCTGAAAAGAAGTCAATACCTCAAAAATGGGTGATATATAATTTCATTTCATACTTGATGCATTTCACAGTTGATGAATTAAAAATTTACTCTGTGGAATGTGAAATAGCTTCACATTCCAGTGCTACTATCAACCTTGTAGCACTTAGGGAGTTTTAGCTAATGAGATACATAAGTGCTTAATTCTGAAAATTTTTGAGATCTCATTGAAGACAAAAAATATAATTCTAATACAAAGCAAAATCAATTACATGAACATCCTCTGGACAGTTAAAATTTTTGTCAACCAAAATTGGTTAACTGACTTTTGTTCTTTCTGATTTGTTTTGGTGCCTGTCTTAGTCACATTCTTCACTGTTTTGGGACACAGTACTCAACACCAACCAACTAAAAGAGAAAATGTTTATTTTGGTTCATAATTTGTAGACAGTTCAGTTCACAGTCGGCCAGCTCTGAGGCAGGGCAGAATGGCAGAGGAGCATCACAGGGAAGCTGTTCACAAAGCAACCATGAAGCAAAGCATGAATGGATGAGCTGAGTAATGAGATAAAGCCCTCCAGGCCATGCCTGCAGTGGCCTGCCTCTTTCTACCAGGTCACACCTCCTAACAGCAAGTCAGCTATAAGCCACCATAATCCTTGACCTTCCAAAAGCTCCACATGGGGGTGCATGAGACCCTTGGAGGACATCTAGATATAGCCCATAATAATGCCATTGCTTTCCCAGAAGAAGCACAGTTCCTTCCTAAACTTAATTCCAATTCTATTTCAGGAATAAACAGAAATTTCCTGTAAGGGAACTTTGTTTCTCTTCAGTTTCACCATGAGAAGAAACTGAAAGAGTATGACAGTTGTTATTTTATTGTACTTCTATATTTTAATGAGTTCTTATAAAATTCTTTAGATGAATATATGGCTCCAGTGCGATTTTCACTTACATGCAATAACATAAATTTATGGAAGAGGATCCTGGCAAGATGATGCAATAGGAAGCACCAGAAATTGGTCCTACCCAGACAACAATTGCACTGGCAGAATCTGACATAACCATTTCAGAATGCTCAAGATTTAAGGTTTCTAAGTTCCAGCCTAGGTGGTTAATTTTAGTCAATTTTGTTATCAGCTGTCTCCTACATTTCAGATACTGGGTAGGTAGTTGTGCAAGTATTCCTTACATTTAGGTTGCAGGTGGGCAAAAGAATTCAGTCTTTGAATTATTGGTCTTCTGTGCACAGATTGCTGGTTGTAGGTTCTGGCCACAGAGGGACAAAGAGGTGGCAGCAGTGTGGTTGTGTCTTTTCCCATTGTTGTGGCCCAACCACCTCTATCTCATTCCAGCTAAAGTGACTTCCAAGGGATTTAAAAAAGACAAAAAGCCTTTATATCTTCCTTCATTTTTTTCTCTTTGGAGCCACACAGTAAAAACCAGATCGTTCAAATACAACCACATATTAGAAAATTAGAATGTCACCACACATACCCCAGGGAAAGGCACGAGCCAGAAGAGACCTGAGAAAACCTAACAAATTCATAACTCAGGCTGATTCTCAGTGAACAGACTCTGCAAAAACCAAACCACAAAATGAAAAGCAAAAAACTCTGGTGGAAGGGTGTTGTAGTCATGGTTTATACAGAGAACAATTAGAATAAGGACATGGAGTTTACAATATTATTTTTATGATGTCACCCAAGCTTAACACAAGAAAATGCAGGAAATCTATCCACATCACTAAAGACAGAATATTCAGCCAAGGGCCTGAATCCCACAGCAATGTCCCACATGAGTCCAGATAAAGACCCAGTGCTCATGACAATGCCTCCTACGAGTCCCACTGGAAGTCTAGAGCCCACAAGAAGGACTCAAGCCAGTCTCTTTTACGGATCTGTGCTGGGAAGGCCCAAAGGTCAGCGGTGGAAGCCAAAAAGTCTATGCCAGCAGGGTGAAGGAGCTGTGCTGGTAGGTTGAGGGTTCTACGCTGGAGCCGAGAAGTCACACAACAACTCCAGGGCTGACCTGAAAAGCACCACAGCCATCCTCAGCGACGCGGAGGCCCCGAGCTCCGATGAGAACAAGCACAGATGAGTACATGCCAGGAAGCCAGCGTGATGAGTTCATCCTGGAGACCAAGCAGCACATGTCCTCTCCGGAGCTAGGAAGAAATGCTCAATGTGAAGACCAGAGCTTCTTCAGGAGAACCAACTACTTAAACAGTAACTCGTACAAGAACCCACAACACCTCAAAATATTAATGCAACTAACGTGAATAACTTCTCCTTCTCCACGTCTCCATTTATACTGGCAACTTTCGTCAGGTGAAACATACATACCCAGCACCAAGCTGATGTAATCCAGCTGGCATTAAGTTGACCACCAGTTTTCAATCCATAACAAAGGGAAAGAATCTGATTTCCAGAGTTCTGATTTCCACATTATTAGGTTCAAATGTCCAAGTTTCAACAACAGCAAAATAACAAGATATACAAATAAACAGGAAAGTGTGGTTCATTCAAAGTAAAAATTAAGTTAGCAGAAACTTCCCTAGAAAAGACTTCATGGTAGGTGCACTAGTATTTAAAATAGCTCTCTGAAAGATGCTCAAAGAACTAAAAACAGGAGGTTAAGAAAACAATGTTCGTACAAAGTGGAAATATCAATTAAAAAACATTAAAAAGAAACCGAAAAGAGATTCTTGAGCTGAAAAGTATGATCACTGAAACGAAAAAAAAAAAATCACTAAAGAGATTGTGGATTTAAGCAAGCAGAAAAAAGAATTAGCAAACTTGAATATGAGACCATGGAAATGATGAAGTCTGAGAGAGAAAGAAAATAAAAGTGAATAAAGTGTATGGGATTTGTGAGGCACCACCAACAAATCAGTATATGCATTGTGGGAGCCCCAAAGGGAGAGGAGAAAACAAAAAATAAAGAAAGGGTATTTGTAGAAATAACAGTCCAGAACTTAAAAGTTTGTTAGAAAGTATGAATGTACACAGCCAAGGAGCTCAGTGAAGTCAGTGTCTGACGAACTCAAGGACAGCCACACTAAGACCCTTAGAGTCAAACCATCTAAAGACAGAGACAAAGAAAGGATCTTAACAGCAATGAGAGAAAAGTGACTCATCTCACAGAAGGAATTCTTACTAAGGTTATCAGCAAATTTTTTATCAGAAACTTTGAAGGCCAGAAGGCAGCAGACTGATACATTTAAATTGCAAAATTACAAAAGATGTATCAATCAAGAATTCTGTTTTTAAAAATTATACAGGAAAGCTGTCCTTCAAAAGTCCTCTAGGACCTTCTTACACTGAATCATCTCAAACCTTGCAATTCTCTATACCCCAAGATGTTAAGTTCCCATCTATCAGGTAGCCTGCTTATATCGAGCCATTGAGGAATTATCACTAAAATTCAGAAACACTTAGAAGCATCTTTTCTAGAAACATTAGATTCAATATCCAGGACATTTGATTTCTATAAGTGGAAATAGGAAACTGCTCAACATAAAGCAGCTCTGTCCTCAGAGTAAGCCTAGAGTTCAACACACAAATGATAGAGCAGTCATTTGCACTTGATCAAAGAATCTGAATCCAGTAGAAACATTGATTCTGAAATTTAAATTAGTGTAGCTGGAGAAAACTTTGTCTGTATATGAGGAATGAGATAATATTTGCTTTACAGGTTTAAAAAGTATTATTCAGGCCAGGGGTTTAGCTCAGCGGCACAAGGGCCTGTTTGGCAAGCATGAGGTCCCGAGTTTGATCCCTGGTACCACCACCAAAAAGAATTATTAGTCATAGAAATTTAGACAATTGAATAGTAGACAGCAGGATTAGTATGCCTGGCTCGTCCATTTGAATTTTATAAATATCATTCATTTAGTTACTGTTGATGAGTAAACTGGTGGCTTATACAGACTTTTGGAGGTTTGGAAGCTAACTTTATTGAGATCTGGTCAATTATTCCAATATGCTCTCTATGACAAAGGAAAACCTTGACTCATGCCCTGAATACAGCTGTCATGTCTTTTTGATCTTTATTAACCTCAAACAATTCCCCAGTCTTTCTGTTTCATCACATTAACATTTTTGAAGAAGACAGACTAGTGTTTTGTAAATGTCTCTCAATCTGGGATTGTTTGGTGTTGTCTCACCATTAGATTCAGGTTATGAACCCTGAGTGGAAATATTACTCAGGTATCATGAGTTCTGCTCAGTGCATCATGCTGGAGGGCCCTTGATGCTGGCTGATCCCTGACTGATGATGTTAGCTCTGGCCAATTAGCTAAGGTGCTGTGGAAGAGGCTCATTTCTAAATATTTTTCTCAACATTTTAATTTTCTTTGTTGGGCTTATAAAACAGAAAACAGTTCCATTTTTAAGAAGCTAAAGGTAAAAAAAAAGGTAGAAAGTATTTGAACAGAGATAATATATAAGAAATGATAAAAACTGGAAATACAAAGGGCTGGGGATTTAGTTTAGTGGTGTAAGCAACTGCCTAGTAAGTGCAAGATCATGAGTTTGATCCCTGGTACAAAAAAACAAAACCAAACAAAAGAAATCCTGGAAAAACATTTTTAAAAATACAAGAGATTGTTGTTTTTATTTTATGCTTTTTTTTTTTTTTTTTGTACCAGGGATTGAACTCACAACCTCATGCTTGCCAGGCAGGTGCTTAAGCCACTGAGCTAAATCCCCAGCCCAAGATTGGTATTTTTAGCAAGGACTAGATTTTTAACATCTCTCAGGGAAAAATATTTACCATGTGAAAAATTAAGCTTCTCTGCCTTTTCTTCTGATTCTAGCTGATAAAATAATCACATTAAGGTCATAGCAATCTAAAGCCAAACTCCTGAGAGCCTCTCATGTAGAAAATGTTCCATTTTTTTCAGTCTTATAACTCTCAGCTCATATACCTTAGCTCTACCCTTCAGATAAATTATTTATAATTTCTGAATTTCAGTTTCTTCATCTATGGGGTTAGGAGGAAACAGAGAACATCTAGACTGCAAAACATTGGAGAAGAATAGATATACGAAACAGTGCACGTGGCATAATGCATGGTAAGATTAATATGAAAAAGGAGGGAATTTATAGTGGAAGTGGCTTCTTCTATCAGTATTCCTTTTGGTTCCTCATGAAGGAGATATATATATATATATATATATATATCTTCCTTTTTTAAGGAATTGTCTTCAAAATCTTAATTATGCCAGATAGGAGGATACCACATGTTTTTGGGTTATCATACGATTTTGGATTTTTTTCCCTGCACATTGTAGGTATAACCTTGTGCTTTCTTCTTGAAAAACTTGCTTCACATTTAAATGCATACGCAGTTTTCCTTACATTTCTTATAGATCCTACTGAGATAAAATGGACTATACAAAAGACTGTAATAATCTTTATTTAATATCAATTAAATCATTGTGTTCTCCTATCTCTTGAGTTGAAAAGAAAGTTCCCAACAGCATGAAAGGTGACCTGAGTATAACTACAAAACAAAATCATATATCAGTATTGTAGACAGTAGCAATAAACATTTCTCTAATCTGAATTCAGGGGCACTCTCACCAGTCAGACAGGCAGAATGCAAAGCAACATTTCTTTAACCTAGAGCAAACCTCACTTTGACCGGTGACCATAAAAACATGTATGATTTATTTCACTGAAAATCTATCACCTTGAAAAATGTCTGGAGAGACCAAAGGAATCCATTCAGTTTTCTAATTGCAGCTTTTCTTTTATCAGACTAATTTTCAGATGTAGATCTTTCACTTTTGACTATCCTTTTCAAAATGTGTAGAAAAATTTATTAGTTTTCTTTGGTTGATTACTTCTTTTGATTAAGTACTATATAATTCAGAAACCAAAGAAAATCAGAATATTTACTAAATAATTACACAATCTAAGTTGCCCAATAATTTGGAAAAGATCAAATTAAAGCAAGAATGCTAACAGGAAGATTTCAAAGAAGTTTTAATTCCTGGTTCCTGGTATGAAGAGAGTCCAGGAACAAACAAAGTAATAAATCTACACAAGCATTTTCTCTCTCTCTCTCTCTCTCTCTCTCTCTCTCTCTCTCTCTTCCCTCCCCCCCCCCATTTCCTTTCCATCTGTTTCCTTCTCATACTGAGATAGGAGATTAGAACATGGCAAAGCTGGCTGGGAAAGTAGGCCCGACTCATTAATTACAAAGATTCTGAAACACTTGAGCAGAACCCTTCCTAAAGCTCTGCATGTGGATTTCTCTTGAGAACTGCAGCCAGATTCATAGGATGACCAGACCTGACTTCAACCAGAGGCATGGTGTCCAAGCTCCACCTCTCAGGACCTGTATGTAGAAGTTCTTTTTGGTGTCCTTGTCTGGACAGCATAAAAGGACACAGATGGCAGGTAGAGCTTGCTAGCATGGCTTTCCTCATGATAGCCCACTCTGCTTCTCCAGGCTGTTCTTTATCTTGCTTTTTCCTCTTTTACTTCATCCAGACTCACTCTGTAGAGACAGTTTCTCCATAACTCATCACTTTTACTTTTTCCAATAAACTTTGTCACTTATTTGTGCTTGCTTTGTTCAATTCCATGTTTGAGATGAGAAGAACCTGGAATTTCACTTCAGAAGGAGAGGTGAGGAACCCAGACTCTGTAATGTTTCACTGGTAAGCCGTTTTTAGAAAGACTCCAATAACATTTTGGCACAGCCAGGAGATTCTGATAACAGTACTTTTTTTGGAAATAATTTTTTAAAAGAGGTAAAGCAAGTTTTTTTTAAATGTTAGTATTTACAACCTTTTGGAAATTATATTCATTATAAGCATTTAAACTTGTCAGAAAATACTTTAGAAGTCAATTAAAATCTGTGAAGGAATACATTGATTTACCAAATTCTTTTGGGGGTAAAAAAATAGAATGTTTAAAAACACTACATTTTTATAAAATCTTCCCACTCCAATTTACCTACCCTTCTTCTTAGTCTAAATATAAGTTTTTATGCTTATTCACTGATTGAGTAATAGCAGGATACATGCTTTCTATTAACTTAACAAAGGCCTATGAAAGCTATTGCATGGTTACTTTCAAAAAGGAGATGCATAGATTATAATAAGTAACTGAAGTAAAGAAACAACTCCATGAAGCTGTAAAAGAACTCAGATCAGAATTTCCCAGGTAAAAGAAGAAATGATAAATGTAATAAAAGAAATGCTAAGCACATCTAAAAAAGACATAGTTTAAAAAACTGAGGAGCACTGCAAAAAATGGAAACCTTGAGTGAACAATATAAGAAAGAAATAGAATACATGAAACAGATTCAAAGAGATATCCAGCAAATCAAAAATTCCATTGAAAGCTGGCAAAACTGCCTCAATGAATGTGAAGATAGACTTTCTTGAAGACAAGATTGCAGCTAGTGAACAGGAAAGATCTTTTAAAAATAACAAGGAATCAGGAAATAATAGCTCAACAGTTGCAAGATGATGTAAAGAAAAGTAATATGAGATTGATAGGTGTAAATGAAAAAGGTGACAACATAAATGATGTCAAAAGTTTTTACAGAAATAATAGCCAAAAATTTCCTAAAAATGGAAGGGAAACTGGCATACATATAAATGAAGCACATACAATTTCAATTAGCCATAATCAAAATAAATCTACACCCAGACATATAAAAATCAACATCCCATAAAATTCAACATAAGAACAGAATGTTAAAAGCTATTAGAGAAAAGAGAGAAATAACTTATAAAGGAAAGCCCATCAGCATCACAGCAGACTTCTCAACACAAACAATGAAGTCAAGAAGAGCATGGAGTGAAGTATTTCAGATCCTAAAGGAAAATTACTTCCAACCCAGATTGATGTACCCTGTAAAACAATCCTTCAAAATTAATGGAGAAATAACACAAAGAATAGCTTAAGGGTTTCATGTCCACCAAACCAACCCTGCAAAGAGTACAGAAAGATATTCTAGACAGACATAAAAATAAATATGACTTCAAGAATACCAACAGAAAAAACCACTAAGCAAGACAAACAATTAAACAGAGGGGAAAGGTAAAGAACCAACAACAGAAAGATAGTATGACAAAAATAAGCCAATATATATCAGTTATAACCATTGATGTAAATGGCCTTAATTCACTAATTAAAAGAAACAGATTGGCAGAATGGATCAAGAAACAACATGCAACCATATGCTGTATACAAGAAACCCATCTAACCCAACCCAAAAGGAAATTCAAAGACTGAAAGTCAAAGGATGGGAAACAATGCTTCATGCAACAGGAATGCCCAAAAAATCAGGGGCAGCTATTCTGTTTGCAGACAATGTGAACTTTGAACAAAGAATGATTAGAAGAGATAAAAAAAAAGGTCACTACATACTGGTTAGGGGAAAACTTCAAGAGGGAAAGATAACAATCTTAAATATATGTGCACCAAATATGGGAGCACCCAGCTATACAAAACAAATATTAATAGAAGTTAAAAATCAAATAACACAATTATAATGGGAGACCTTAACACACCATTGACACAAACAGACAGATCAACTAAAAATAAAATTAGCAAAGAAATAACAGGACTGAATAAAACTTGTGAACAAATTGATTTAGTACACATGTACAGAGTGTTCTACCCAGAATATACAATATCAGAATATACATTATTCTCAGTTGCACATGGGACATTCTATAAAACAGACCATATATTAGCCCATAAAACATGCTTAAAGTAAGTGCAAAAGAATCAACATTATCCCATGCATATTATCTGATCATAATGCAATGAAACTAGAAATTAATGACAAAAGAGACTACAAAAACTCCATAAACACATGGAAATTATTGAACAATCAATGAGTCACAGAGGAAATTAAAGAAGAAATTAAACAATATCTACAAACAAATGAAAATACAAATACAACTGTGGGATGCAATGAAAGTGGTCCTCAGAGGAAAATTTATCACAGTGAACCCCCACATCAGGAAAACAGAATGAAAAAAAATAAAAAACCTGATGCTACACCTCAAATATCTAGAAAAACAAGAGCAAATCAAGTCCAAAGACAAAAGAAAGGAGGAAATTATAAAGATCAGAGCAGAAAATAATGCAATAGAGACTAAGAAAACAATACAAAGAATTAACAAATCAAAGAATTGGATATTTGAAAGAATAAATAAAATTGATAAATCCCTAACCAACTTTATTAAAAAATGGAAAGAAAAAACTCAAATTCATGCAATAATGAATGAGAAGGGTGAAATCATTGTGGACTCTGTGGAAATACAGAAGGTCATCAATATCTACTTCAAAAACCTTTACTCTCATAGGTTTGATAACACAGAAGAAATGGAAAGATTTCTAGAAACATATAAATTACCAAAACTGGATCAAGAAGATGTAAAACTACTGAATAACCCAATTTCAGTCAATGAAATTGAAAATTTTTTTAGAACCTTACCAACAAAGAAAAGCTCAGCTCCTGATGGATTCACTGCTGAATTCTACAAGAAATTGAAGGAAGACTTAAGTCCAACACTCCTCAAACTCTTCAATGAAAGCTTTGGTATTGGAAGCAAGTATTACTCTAGTACCAAAAGCAGAGAAAGAACCAACCAAAAAAGAGAACTATAAACCAATCTCCCTAATGAATATAGGTGTGAAAATCCTCAATAAAATACTGGCAAACAGAATGTAGCAAGTTATCAAGAAGATTATACATCATGACCAAATGGGATTCATCCCAGGAATGCAGGCATGGTTCAACATACACAAATCAATATACCATATCAATAGAACCAAACATAAGAATCGCATGATCATTTCAATAGATGCAGAAAAAGCTTTTGATAAAGCCCAACACTAATTCATGATAAGAACATTACAGAAAATCATGTTAGATTGTCTTCATCTCATTCTGATAAAAGCCATCTATGACAAACCAATAACCAGCATCATATTCAATGGTCAAAAACTGAAACCTTTCACTTTAAAATCAGGAACAAGACAAGGATGTCTATTGTTACCACTCTTATTCAATATAGTGCTGGAAATATTAGCCAGAACAATTAGACTAGAGAGAAATAAAAGCAATAAGATAGGAAAGGAAGAAATTAAATTATCAGTAGTTGCAGATGAAATGATACTCTATATAGAAGACCCCCAAAACTCCATTGAAAGACTTCTAGATATAATAACCAAATTCAGTAACATACCTGGATACAAAGTCAACACTCAAAAATCAATAGCATTCCCATATACAAACAACAAACTCACTGAGAGAGAAACAGAGAAACCACACCCTTCACAATAGCATCCAAAAAAAATGAAATACTTAGGAATCAATCTAACAAAGGAAGTAAAAGATCTATTCAGTGAAAATCACAATACTCTGAAAAAAGAAATCAAAGAGGATCTCAGAAAATGGAAAGACATTCTTTGTTCATGGAAAGGAAGAACAAACATTGTGAAAATGGCCATTCTCCCAAAATTATTATACAGATTTAATGCAATTCCAATCAACAGACCATTAATATGTGTAACAAATATGGGTAAATAATTCCTAAAATTCATCTGGAACCAGAAGAGACCTAGAATAGCAAAGGCAATTCTGGGCAATAAGGCAAGAGAGGAGGCATCACAATAAGTTATATTATGAAACTACTGTGGTAAAATAAGCATGGTACTGGAAAAAAAACAGACATGAAGATCAATGGAATAGATTAGAAGATACAGCCACAATTACAAACACACTCAGCCACTTATCTTTGACAAAGGGGCCAAACAAGTTCACTGGAAGAAAGTTAGCCTCTTTAATAAGTAGTGCTATAAAAACTGGCTTTCCATCTGCTGAAAAGGCTAGACCCATGCTTATCACCATGCACTAAGCTAAAGTCAAAATGGATCGAAGACAAGGTAGGCAGAATTTTTGAAGACATAGGAGTAGGCAAAGAGTTCATGAACAAAAATCAAACTGCATGGGAAATACCATAATCAACAACTGAGATCTCATCTTATTTAAAAAAAATTTTGCATGTCAGAAGAAATCTCCAACAGAGTGAAAAGAAAACCCACAAATTGGGGGAAAAAATCTTAATTAACTGTCCCTCAGACAAAGGACTTCTATCTAGAACATATTAAGAATTTTTAAAAAATCAGACCACTGAAATTCAAAGACTATATCCAAAAAATGGGCATCTGAGATGAATATACACTTCTCTGGTGAAGAAATACAAATGGAAAATAAATACATGAAAAAGTGTTTAGCATCATTAGTCATTAGAGAAATGCAAATTAAAACCACACTGAGATTCCATCTCACTCCAGAAAGAATGGCCAGGATAAAGAAACCTACCAACAACAATGCTGGAGAGGCTGTGGGGAAAAAGGAACTCTTCTGCACTGTTGGTGGGAGTGCAGACTGGTGCAACCACTGTGGAAGTCAGTCTGGAGATTCCTCAAAAAGCTGGGATTGGAAGTCCCATTTGACCCAGTTATTCCACTTCTGGGCATATTCCCAGAAGAACTGAAAATATCGTACCACAGTGATATATGTGCATTCATGTTTATAGCAACACAATTTGTAATAGCCAGATGTTGGAAACAACCTAAATGCCCATCAACTGAGGAATGAATAAAGAAGATGTGGTATATTTATACAATGGAGTACTATTCAGCTGTAAAGCTTCACATTGAGGCTTTTATAAGTAAATGGATGCTACTTGAGACCATACTCATAAGTGAAATAAATCAAACTCCACATGTGTAAATACCATATTGTCTCTCTAGTGAAAGAAGCTGAAAGAGTAAATAAGTTACAAAATCTTCAGTGAGTATGGTGAAAGGGTAAGAAACTACTCAAAGGAAAAAAATAACTCAGGGAAAAGAAGGAAGGGAAAAGAAAAAAGATAAATTGTGTATATATACACTTAAGATAGCTAAAATGATTGTACTACTAATTCTATTAGTTCTTGGGACAAAATAGTTAGCATTCATAAGATTAGATCAATTTGCATGTTTATATCTGATAATCTGTGTAACTCTTTTGAAGATAACTATGCAAAATAACAATCTTGATTATGTTCCTACTACCTTGCTTAGAAAGCCTATATTATTGTTGTTTTGGGCTCTTTATTATTGTTATTTATTTGTCTCTTTTGTTTGTTGTTTTTCTTGTATTTTGTTTTGCTTTTTCTTCTAATACAGAAAGGATAGATGTACATGTATAGGCTTATACATGCCCAGAATTTTTTAAAATTTTTATTTAAAGAGAGAAAGAAAAGGAAAAAAAAGCAAAACAGAAAAAAGGGTAGAAACAATACAGAACTTAAAAAAAAAAGTAATAAATCACCAGTTGATACAACACACACTGTCCTCCTAGATATAGTTGTTCAAGTTGCAAAACTAAAGCATACAAAGTGGACTTTCAAATAGTGAAGCTGCAAACAGTTCTGTTTAATGATCCAACAAAAACTTAGCAACATGGTTATCAATCCTACACACTTAAATATACATGCAGTTATATTCTTTAGATAACTTTCTTTTTCTCCTTTTGCTTTTTAAGTCCATTATCTGTTTAGTTATATCATGTTTCAGTTTGCTCAGTACCTTACTGATCTGTTTTGTTGTTATTTACTTTTTATTTTTTTATTATTATTTTTACTTTATTTTGTTTATTTTATTTATTTATTTTGAAGATAGTAAAATACAGCAGAACAAGATGGGACAAAGCCAATTGAGACCATGTAGTGAAATTGGTACAGAACCTCACAGCAGGTTACTGGATAACAGCAATAGTTACAATAGTATATCTCATTTTCTTCACAATAGTTGTTCCTTCAATCAGGTACAGCAAAATTGAAGGAAATAACTGAAATTATAAAAACAGAATACTGAATAGAACAATACCATTAATCAGAACACAGCAAAATAGTGACAAAAATATTTGCCTTCAAAGAGATGGCAGAAGGAAATCCCCCTTATTTGCTATATTGCATATAGTCAAACTTGCAAGAAATGTTCAGATCGCTGGCTCTCACTTGCTAACGGGGGTGGTGGGGGGATTGGGATGGATGATTGATTCTTGGCTTCTGCGCCAGTAGGCTCACAGCCGCTTACCAGAGGTGCAAGCTGGCTGCTTGTTTTCCCAGCACCCCAAGTTCCAACATGGCGCGGATCTCAGGAAATACTGATGGTTCTCGCCCTGGAGCAACCGCAGCTTGGGAGGCCACAGCACTTACCAGAGTGGCGAGCTGTGTCCAGAATTTCTCCTAATGAGTTTACAAGAATTGATTTTATTATATGTGATGGTATGAACAGCTAAAGAAAATGAGGCATTAAGGTTTTCATTGCTGATTTTCTGTCATCTTGCTTTGAAGTCCAATAATGCTTTTATTCTTCATTTTGACTGGTTTTAGTCTGTTTTCTATTATTTGATTTCAATATGCATGAAAGTATGGACAGCTATTTTGAAGAGAACAAGAGACAATATGATAGCCTTGGTGATTTTTCTATTGTCTGGTTTTGAAGGCTTGTAATGCTTTCTTTTTTTGTTTGTTTGTTTTGATAGGTTTTATGCTATTTTGTTTTGTCTGAATTCATTGTGTGTGAAGATATGGACAACTATTTCGGAGAAAAGAAGAGACATTATGGTAGCCACTGTTGATTTCCTATTGTCTTGTTTTGAAATCCTGTGTTGCTTGCATTGTTTTATTCTGACCAGCTTTGTTTTGTTTTGTTCTCTCTTTTTAAAAAAGTTAATTTTAATAAATTCAGAGAGATTACTCAGTCCAGAGATGAAAGCCACTAACCTTAGGCAATTCACAATACTATACCCAGAAAAACAAGAAGGGTAACTTATTCTTAAAATGCACTTCATCACCCAGTTGGCCCCAGATATTCTGAAAAAATTACAAAGATTAGAGACCAGACCTCAAACCTCACAAAAGGAGATAATTAACCTGGCCTTTGAGGTCATTGACAACAGGAATGAATGTGCTCAAAAGCAGTACATTTCTGAGCTTCATATGCTGGTCTCCACCATAAGGAACCTCCAAAGTCAACCACCAGGTTGACCATAAAGGAATTAAAATCATCCCAACCAAAAGCACCTCTCCAATGCCTTGCTTCAAATGCAGCTAGAATGGTCACTGGCTAGGAAATGCCTGCAGCCTGGGGTTCCCCTCCAGCCAAATCCTTCTTGTGGCAGTCCCCACTGGAAGTTAGACTGCCTGATGCCAGATGTCACCCCTGCCACCTCTGGGTCACAACCCCAGGGACCTCTAACCGGCTCCTTCCCAATGCTTCTTGACTTGGTCATCAAAAACTGAAGCTGCCCAAAAGCTTCAGAGGCTCTCTGGATCATCTCAGATGCTGAACTTTGGGTAACTTATGGTGGAAAGTAAGTCCATCCCTTTCCTGATTGATACAGAGGCCACCCACTCCACCCTTCCTTCTTTTCAAGGACTGGTCCTTCTGTCCCCAACTACCAATGTGGGCATTGACAGCAAAGTCTACAGACTTTTACAGCCTCCCCAGTTTGTTGTAAACTGAGTCAATACCTTTTGTCACATTCATTCTTAGTCATTCCTGTCTGGCCTGTTCAACTTTTAGGCTGAGGCTCTTGACCAAGTTTTCAGCCACTCTAATAATCCCCAGGAAACAGCTAACACAGCCACCCTGATGCAGTTCCCATCATCTCCCCTCATCTCAACCCCTGAGTCCAGGATGCTTCCATACCATTCCTGGCTTCATTCCAACAACTGAATACCATCCTCTCAAGCCAAACCATCTTGACAACAATACCCCATCCCTGACCAGGCTACATGGGGCTTATAGTCAATTATTCCACACCTATAGCGACACAGTCTCTGAATCCCCATAAACTCTCTTTCAACTCCCCCATTCTCCCAATGGGAAAATCAAATGCCACTTACAGTCTGGTACTGGATCTCCATGCTATCAATCAGATTCTTCTTCTCAAACACCCCATGGTGCCTAACTCCTACCCACTATTGTCCTTCATCCCTCTGTCCATCACTTATCACTCTGTTCTAGAACTAAAAGATGCCTTTTCCACTATGTCCCTGCACCTCTCCTCACAGCTTTTCTTTGCCTTCACCTCGACAGACCCTGGCACTCATCAGTCTTCCCAGTTAGCCTCAAATGTCTTGTCACAGGATTTCTGGGACAGACACCACCACTCTGGTCAGAAACTTGCCCATGATTTATTCTCCTTTCACTCCTCTTCCTCTCCTCTCATGTAGTATATAGATGCCTCCTCCTTGGCAGGCTCTTCTGAATCATCCTATAAAGACACCCTCTTGTGTCTCTTCCTCTAAGGCCCAAATCTCTTCCCTATCTGTCTCCTATCTGGGTATCATTCTCTGAAAACATACCCCAGTCCTACCACAAGACCATATCCACTTGATTTCCCAGAGTCCAACCCCCACCACCAAACAACTCCTCTCTTTTCTCAGCATAGGATGTTTATACCTCTTGGTTCCTGGCTTTGTCCTTTTCACTAATTCCTTCTACAAACCATAAAGAGAGACCCCACTGAGCCCTTCCCTCACTCATCCTTTTAGTCTTTAAAGGAGGCCCTAAAAACAGCCCCCTCCTTGGCCTCACCCAACCCTTCAGCCTCTATACAATAGAACACAGGGGATGTACAATAAGGGTTCTGACACAAGGTCCAAGCGCACATCTGACCACATTTCTGTCCAAACATCTTGGGCTGGTCGCCATGCCTATGAGTGGCTGCCACAGTGGCCCTATTACTCCTAGAAACACTGCAAATCACAAGATCCACTCCACACACTCTACCCTTCCCACAACCATCAGTAACTCATGTCTTCAGCCTGCCTTTCACACTTTATCTCCACCCCTCTCCTTCTTCAACATTGTATGCTTTTCATGGAAACCCCAAGGGTTGTTATTCCTGTGGGCCCCACTTTAAACCCAGCCTCTCACCTTATAGACACACTACCTCTTTCTAAAAAGCCTGAACTTCACAACTATGTGTCCTAATACACCTAGCAACTTCCCTTTCCCCTCGAATTTCTACCTGATCACTTTCCAACCTTGATCAAACCTGGTCCTTTGAAGAAAGTTCATATAACCCCTCTCACCTTGCCAGGGTGGGATACACAATAGTCTGTGGGCTGATGAGAATTTTTCAGGTGAAATGTTCTGTTAAACTGTACTAGGTTTATTTTTCCAACAGTATAATTTAAGTCTAATGTTTCTTTGTCAAATTTTTGATCTGGATGATCTGTCCATTGATGAAAGTAGGGTATTAAAGTCCTCAGCTGTTATATTAGAGTCAATGGCTCCTTTAGATCTAGTAATAGTTGCTTTATAAAATTGGTGCTCCAGTGTTGAGTTCATACAAAACTGATAGTTCCTCTTGTTTAAATGATTCACTTATACCTATATAGGGATTTGGTCCATTTTAGTTTTTAAGTGTAAAATATATTTTATCTGTTTTTACTGGCAAAGTGGATTTCTTGTAGGCAGCACATTGTTGGGTCTATTTTTATATCCTTCATTCAAACTATGTTGTTTAATTGGAGAATTTAATGTTTATAGTCAAGGTTATTATTAAGTAAAGACATACAAGAAATACTACTTTCATTCTATTTTTATGCCTCTTGTTCACTTCTTTTTCACTTACTTTTTAAATTTTAATTTATTTTTGTTAGTACATGTTTGCAGTACATCTTTATATTCATTGTGAGAGTTGGTACATGTACATAGCACATCTCATACATCTTTACTTCCTCTTCTATCTTACTCCTCCTTCCCCTATCTCTGTGTCAACTTCCACTTTCACTCTCAGTCCACCTGGAAAAGATTGGTCACCCTGTTTTCTATTACTTCTCTTTTATTTTGATCTTTAAATTATTCATTGTTTGGGGTTCTCAAATATGAGAAATCATGCAATATTTAGGCTTGTGTGTCTGATCTATTTCACTTAACATTATGATCTCAAAGTGCATCCATTTTCCTACACATAACTCAAATTTATCCTTTTTTATAGAGTAGTACTCCATCATGCATACATAGCACATTTTCTATATACATTCACCTGTTGATAGACATGTAGACTGCTCCCAAGATACAACTATTATCACTTGTGCTGCTATACATATGAGTATGCATATATCCCTGTAATACCATGCCCTTAAATCTTTCAGGATGAAATGTGGAAGGAGGAAGCTGGGTTAAATGGTGCTTCTATTTTTACTTTTTTGAGTAATCTACATACTGTTTTCCAAAATGTCTGTATTAGTTTACACTTCCACTACCAATGTTAAAAAGTTCCTTTTTTCTCTGTAGCATTACTAGCATTTGTTATTATTTCATTTCTCAATGATAGCCATTATTTCTGCAAAAAGAAGGAATTTCAATGTTGTCACATTTTGTATTTCTGCAATGGTCAGAGATGCTGTAAATTTTTCATGTATTTATTAGCCATTCATATTTCTTCTGATGTTTCTATTCATTTCAGTTGCCAATATTTTATTGGGTCTTTTATAACAAGGGATTTATTTTTTGTATATTTTAGATTTTAATCTTCTGTTTAAAGAGTAGTTAGCAATTCTTCCCCATTTTTTAGGTTGTCTCTTCACTTTGCTGGTTGTTCCCTTTGCTGTGCCAAAGCTTTTTATATTTTAATATGATCCCATATATTAATTTTTAATGTTATTTCTCATGAAACTAGAGGTTGGTTCAGAAAATCTTTGCCCATGTCTTCAAGAATTTTACCTATTTTATCTTCTAGTATATTGTTTCTGCTTTTGTTTTGGTCCATTTTATTTTGAGTTTAGTGCATGGTAATAGATCCAGGTCTAGATTCAGTCTTCTGCATGAAGTTAACCAATTTTCTCAGCATCATTTGTTAAAGAAGCTATTTTCTCTCTAGCAAATGTTTTTAGCCTTTTGTCAAACATTGGATGACTGCATGTGTGTGTGGTTGTTTCTGCATCACCCGTTCTGTTCTGTCCTCTGTTGTTTCAGTAACATGCTATTTTGTAGCTTTGTAATATAACTTGAATTCCAGAATTGTGATGCCTCTTAGTTTGCTCTTCTTGCCCAGGATTGGTTTATCTATTTTAGGTCTTCTCTAGCTCCATATGAATTTTAGGATCATTTTCTCTAGTTGTATAAGGAATGCTGTTGGTATTTTTATTGAAATTGCATTAAATCTATATATCAGTTTTAGCAGCATGGCCCTTTCAATATTATTAGTTCTGCCTATTCAGGAACAGGGGATACCTTCTTATTTCTGATGTCCTCTTAGATATCTTTTTACAGAGTACTTGAGTTTTCATTATGGGGTCTTTCCCTTCCTTCATTAGGTCAATTCCTTTGTATTTGATTTTTCTTAAAGCTATTGTGAATAGTATTCTTTTCTTAATTTCTTTCTCAGTGGGTTCATCATTGATGTATAAGAGTGCTATAGATTTCTGTGTGTTGATTTTGTATCCTGTTACCTTGCTGAATTTGTTTATTAGTTCTAGGAGTATTTTGGTGGTATTTTATTTATGCATAAGGCTAGTTTTATTTCTTCCTTCTTAGGTATCTCTTTTCTTTCTTTTTCTTGCCTTTTTGTTCCAGTTAATGTTTTGATTACTGTATTTTAAGCAGTAGTAGTATCAGTGGAATTCTTGCTCTTGATTTTATTGAGTTTTTTTCCCATTTCATATGATGTTTGCAACATATTTGTCATAATTAGCTTTTATCAGATTGAGATAAGGTACTCCTATACAAATTTTCTTCAGGGTTTTTTATTATATGTGGATGCTGGATTTTGTCAAAGACTTTTTCTGCATCTATTCAGATGGTCATGTGGTTTTTTCTTCTTTTTATTTGAAGTATTACATTTATTAATTTATGTATTTTGAAGCATCCTTGTGTTACTGTGATGAAGCCTACTTAGTCATGATGTATGATCTTTTTAATGATTTGTTGCATTCTGCTTGGCAGTGTCTTATTGAAGATTTTTGTGTCTATGTTCATTATAGAGATTGGCCTGTGATTTTCTCTTAGTTTAGTCCTTGTCCCTACTCACACTGGTAAATTTTGTTGCCCATACTTTCAATAGATATTTTTATTTGCTGGATTTCTTTTTGCTACCTTTTCACAGATTCTAACTCTTTGTAAAACTGGTCATTCATGTTTTGTAGCATTTTGTTTAGCTCAGCTAGTTTTTCATTAGTGTCTTCTTATAAACTCACTAATCATTTTGTTTACTAAGCCAATTGTCTAGTTCTTTCATCTATGAGCTTGCCAAGCACTTTATTGATCTTTTTTTGTTGTTGTTCCTCTTTTATCACTTCATCCAACTCAGCTATTGAGCTCTCTAACTCTTCCCTATTAATATCCCCAGCCTTGAGAGAGTGGAGAGTTTTTAGATGTATTTTATTGCCTTTCAGTTTTTGGAGATATTAACATGTTTTCACATATTTGAATTGTTTTTTTTGTGTGTGTGCTGGGGTTTGAAATCAATTAAAGTGGAAAGACTTTGTGTCTAGTATGAAGATCTTTTTAGTATCTGATTTTCAGTGATATGCTATGGGCAAGGTTAACTATATGTCTGTGACTCTGTCCCAAACTATGACAACCTCCATTAATTTGTGGAGAGAAGATGTAGTGTAACTGGCCCAGCATCCAGTTATCTGAAACTGAGTCACAGTAACATTGACAGCACAAGACAAATCAGACATTGGGGTTCTGTAATGACCAACTAATAGTAACAGCCAGGCAGCACTGGAAATACTGAGGAAATCAGCAATAAAAATGAAGCCAAAGACAAAGTGGGCATTGACATAACAAAAGAGCCAATAACTCTACCACTATTAACAGCAGAAAAGATTTCTACAATATTAATATAGGCACAAAGGAAAACAAAATATTGACACACATCTACTAAATTCATCGACTATGCTATCATTAAAATGGAAAAGAATTTGAAAATAATAACATGAAGCCAACTAAATATCTAAAGGTTCATAAAGCTTAATAGTAGTAGTACTAATAAAAAATAAGGAGGTAGGGAAGGGAAAATGAAATAGATAGAATTTGAGAAATAAAAGAAATGAAGTTGAGGTGAGAAAAGTGAGATAAAATCTCTAAGAAAAGAATAAAAAAAGGGCCAGAGGTTTAGCTCAGCTGCCCAAGTACCTGACTGGCAAGTGCAAAGTCATGAGTTCAATCCCCAGTAGCCCCCAAATAAAATAAAATAAAATAAAATTAAATTAATACAATTAAATAAATGTAATACAAAAGACAAACAAGAAAAAAACAAAGGGGAAAAAATCTAAAATCTCCAAAAGCCCACAGAGAAAAGGAACTGAGTCTAAAAAGTCCTCTGTGTCTTAGAATGAGTGGTTTCATTCCAGGGTCTACAGTCCTAAGATGCACCTGCGTTTGGGGAGAGATCATGAGGTACAATGAAGCCCTATTTTGTTTCCACAGTCAATTTCTTGTGTGTGAATGCTGAGTCCTGACCTGCCTTTCCTGCTGGGCGTAGTCCGTCAATGGTGTCTGCCCGAGTGCCACTGACTCTCTGTTTCCGTACCCCTCTGTGAGCCCTGAGTTACTACCTTTTCACCAAGCTTTACAACCTGTGAGTTTGTGAAGGTCTCCTCCTGCTGCGGAGGTCCCTCTCTCTATACCTGGCTGTGTAAACCATCCAAGCCAAGCAATTTCCCTGATCACATTAGCAGATGGGAAAAGCAACCTGACCACTCAGCTCTGTGCCCTACAGGCAGGCAGCAGAGCCAGAGGGAATCTAGGGCCGTGCTGGGTTTAATGCCAGCACTTTCAGACCCAGGCCCCTCTAAAAGTCACATGTGACCAACCTGACTTCTCATCACAGACAGGAGGATCCTGTGTCTTTCCTAATCTGAGCTTAAACTTCTCAGAGGGTCAGTTGCTTATTTTCACTTTGATAGCTTGGCTATGACCAGCTGTGTGCTGTTCAGATGAATGGCTTCCCCTATCTACTTACAACACCAGAAGCAACCAAAATTTACCTGAATGGCTCACCACGCGAAGGTAAGTAGAAAGTAACTGGACAGCCCTGAGAGGCCACGGGGGTGGTGAGCAAGGCCTCCCCCCTCGTCTTCTGGGCTGGGTCAGCGGAGCTGCTCCAGCTGCCTGGCTGCTTTCCAGGGCCGGTCAGTTTCTCCCTATGGCTTCATGTGGCAATGTCATGGGCTGGGGGTTTTCCCTAGAACAGTGCAGCAGTGTGGTAGCTGATAGCTCACCAAGTGGACTCAGGGCCCACAAGGGCCTCAAAACTCTCCAGCAGTGAATGCCTTATGTGTCTGTGGCATGAATAGGGACTGCTGAAGTCCCTTTGCTTATTCCTTCCCCAGCAAAGTCCTTCTTGGCCAAGGGTTGATACGGAGGGATGGAAGGATAGACGCTGTATATTTCAGTTCATTCTTTGCAAGGCTTTCACCATGTATTTCCATATCCTATAACATCCCCGCCTCGTCTCCATTGCCATCTGACACTGCCTCAAACAGGCCCCTGGCACAGCTGCTGTTTTTCACTTGTTTTAGTACATTGTTGTGGAGCGAAGCACATGAGTCACTTCTATTCATCCATCTTGCTGACTCAATTAGCAATTTAACAGCAGTTTTAAAAGTGAAAGCCAGGTGTTCACCACTATTAAAACAACTTTTAAGAGAAAACCTGTTTGCCCTTCTTAAATTTAAATTTGGTGATACTGTGGGGGTTTGAGGAGAGGAATTATTCATTCACTTGTTTATTTTTACCTCTTTAGCAAGATATGATATTATTATTAGAACTAATAGAGGGATCCACGTCGACCACTGACTCACTGTGTAACCCTAATAGGACACTTCTCTTGGGTCTCTGGTTTCTACATCTGTAAGTGATAGGTTAAATTTAATAGTATATAAAGTTTCCATCTGTTTTCCTGTCAATTTCCCAGGACTGTCATTTTTGTTTGACAGGTTCTATTGTAAGGGGATTACCATTAAGACAGATGTGCTTTTGTGTTTTAACCTCATTTCTCATTGGCCCTTGTCTTCAAATCCAGTAGAACAGTTAAATAGGCATGGATATGTACCATCTCCTAGCGTTTGTATTTGTATTACAGTTTGCTAGAGCTGCTACACCAAAGAATCACAAACTGGATAATTTAACCAACAGAAGTTTATCATTTCATAGTCTTGCAGTTCTAAAACTAGAATTTGAAGATCATTGTATTAATGTGGTTGGATCTGTGAGGATCTCTCTTGGCTTTTGGTGATTAGCTGACAATCTTTGTTAGTCCTAAAATAAAAAAATTACACCAACCTTTACCTTGATCTGCACCTAGCACTTCATGTGTATATCTGTGTTCCAATTTCTCTAACACTGGTCCTATAGGATTGGAGCACATCCTAATAACCTCATTTTAGTTTTGTTAACTTTTAAAGACTGTGTCTCCAATAATAAGGTTATATTTTAAGAAATCCAAAGTTGAGTTTAATATATGAATGGGGGTGCATAATCCAACCCATAAAATACCACATCGCTAACCACTCACCTCCCACATAGTGAAGAGAATATCACACAGTGACCTGCAGACACAGCCTCTCACACAGTTCACCCTGGTTCGTTCAGCTGCTGCTCCATTTCCTATTTGTGTCCCTGTGAAAGTTCTAGTCCAAGTTTGGAGGATCTGTTTGGAACTCAACTTTAGACCCACTGGAAGCTGCAAAGATGCTGGTGCATATTTTCCCGGCATGCACACTCTCCAACCAGCAATTGGGAACATTTAAAAACCTCTGCAAGGCTAAAAATTACCATTTGAGTCAAAGCTCTGGATCCTCCAGTGTACTCGGAGAGGAGATGAACAGGAAAGCTGACATTCTCAAGTAATGATTCTAAATGACATGTAAATCAATAAGCAAAGATAAAAAAAAAAAAACAGAAAAAAAAAGAAAGGCCAAGAACTAAGAAGAAAATACCTTCCCCCCTGGCGCCCCGAGTCTGTAAGAGTGACCATTTCTGGCTACGTATTCCTGGTCTCCTTTCCACTAGGCTGATTTCACACACTCAGAGCTCAGGTGGTCAAGAGCGCTTCAGTTCAATGCCAGCCTCCTCATTCTCATAAGCACAGAAAAAAATGTCACCTTGAAGGAAAGATCAATACCCATTCTCTCAATCTTTCAGAAACCCTGGATTAAAAATTAATTTGCTCCACTGGAAAAGCAAGATTTTCATTTGTTCTTTAAGAATGTTGGTGCATTGACAGGAATTAAATCATATATACAAAAAAAGATGATTACTTTTATTTTAAAAAAATCACAGAAATACTCTTTTCTTATATTTCCCATTGACGCTCAGTATATCAAATCACAATTGGAATTGGAGTTTTCCAGAGCCAGCACTGTGGTTACCATGGTAAGAACAATTATTTATGGTTACCTAGGGAAATAATAAAGTCTGAGAAATGTGTGTGATTTGTTAGGTCCTAAACTGTAGGATACATAGGGAGGTTTTCTTTGTGCTAAAAGGGAGTTCTTCATGGAAAATCAAACTTTCTACCTTGGATCCCACCTCCCCAAAAGGGATTCTGATTTCAAAGATAACTGTGAATCTATTGGAAGGGATGGGTGGCTGCATCCAGGAAAAGGTAAAAACAAAGCAGCTGTGTTCCTGGCATGTGGTCTGGTGGCTATAGAAAGTGTCACCTCACTTTCCAGGTTACTGGGGTACATACTCCGCTATCTCTTGTCCTGAGCCCAGTCACCACTGCTTCTGCTTCATGATGAAACAATCTGAACTCACAGCTTGACAGATTTTGGCTCTCAGAAGTTACAAAACAACCTACTTGCATAAAATTGTAGACTTTCTGAAGATGTCAGAGGGAAATGAAGAAAATGGGTTTGCATTTCACAATCTCCCTTTTTCCTCTTAAAAAACCAATAAATCTCTTCTATTTACTTCTATTTAATGTCCTTTTTTTTTTTACTGTTTTTGCCATCACAGATTTTCTCATGTATTCTTTCCTCAAATAGACACAGAGATGCAGACTGTTCTTACTTTTTTGCCAATTCCTACTCACCATTTTTCTTACTCCCTTCTATTTTGCAGAAGAATGCAGTTCTGTTTTCAATCCCACACCCAAGATTGCACAATCCAAACTATCATGAAATTGGACTAAAGTCTGCTATTACATAAGCATAAGAAGCACTGCATGCTAGGAGTTACATCCAATGCCAAGTACTGCCCTTGAGAGCAACCATGGTTAACATAAACTTTCTCCAAAAGTAGTAACCCTGAAATGCAACCTCTTCACTTCTTCAGTTGTTTTCTTTCCCCACGTAGCTTTTGCATATCCAAGAGATAGATTCCTAAAAGCCTAAAGCTGAAGAAAGACTTTGGGGAACAAATTCATCCCCTCACTCTACACTACAAAGAAGATCAATAAAGCCCAGAGAATAGGGCACCCTGGTCAGGGTGATACAATTTGTGAACTGGAAGGACTGGACATAGAGACCATACCATCTGGGTCCTTATACCTCCCAACACTTCTTTCACCATGTCACTAACATTCAAAATATGTATTTTTTAACCAGATATAGTAGGCAGAAATAAACTGTACAATAGGTTCTAGGATATGCATGCATGTAAAAATAAATAAACATCATGCTAATCCTTGCTACATGTGATACATGCTAATGTTATTTAATCTGTTCTATTTCACTTTTCAAAAATTAAGCATGACTCTGTAACTTGATTTCAGGTATCACTATTAGGTTGTAACAAACAGTTTGAAAAATGCTTGTAATAACCCATTCAATTTAATGCCATTTAAGATCTGGAAAGTTTCCCTAGAAGAGTTAAGCTTTATTGGAATGCAACATATATGTAGGAAAATCAAGGTGAGCAGATGAAATGGATCAAGGATGGGAAATTATGGTGGTTAAAAGTACATATGTAGAAAAGATGGCTGATCAGTGAGCAACAAAATACAAAGCCTCCTGGGGAGAAACAACTCATATGCCAGAATAAAACACCCTGGAGAGACCCAGACAGAGGGAGATGGATTCTCTTGACACAGGAAGAAATTAAAATGAAAAAATCTTGTCAAACACGCAGTCTCGGGGGTACAATTGGAACAGTTAAAATTAGTGGGCATGGCACTTTCGCTGTGACCTGCCAAGCCACCTGAATTGGTGCCAGCCACAACCGGCCGTGACCCGCTGAGCTACCCAAACTCATTCTCACCACAACTCACAGGAGCCACAACTGTACTGAAGTTGGGGGGTGGTGAGCCCAACAGAGAACAGAACCAGTGAAGGGACCTTCATTAACCAACAGTCAGTACTGGGAATAAGACCCCCCGCCACGGGAAAAGGGCGACTAAATGGGCGACATGTTGGAATCCAGCAGGAGGAGCCTGAACTAGGAACAACACTGACTTCAGTTGGTTGCTGCCTCCCCAGAGCAGATTCATGGGATTTGCTTGGACTGGGTCATGCCGCTGGCCAGGACCCAATAAGCCGTCCCAAACCAGTTTCCTACACCTAGCAAACACTAACCTGGTGAAGGCTCCTGAAGTTTGACTGGCTCTGTGGGAAGGGGCCAGCATACACAGCCCCTGTTTACACTTCCATGATAAGAGCAAACAGGAGAGGGCAGAAATCCCTCGCCAGCATGCTTCTGAAGAACTATGACCAACAAAGAATGGGCTGAGACCTCCACTATACACCTATATGAAAGAAACCAAAAACAAAACAAGATAGAGAAACAAAAAAAAAGCCCCCAGCCCCAAACCCTGAGAACATTAATCCAGGAGAGGGAAATACAAAAGAGACTGAGGACAGCAAACATGCAACATCAGATACAGCTTCAAAGAACATTAAGAGATATCTTTAGGACCTTGCAGACGAGCTCAAAACTGAAATATTAAATCAGATAAAGCAAGATATAAGTAGATTAATAAAAGAAATGCTAATCACCTGTCAAGAAGACATAGACAGAAGAAGGGAGGAGCACAAAAAAAGGAGAGAAACATTCAATAAAGAATATAAAGAAAATTTAGAATACATGAAGCAGATTCAAAGAGATTACCAGGAAATTAAAAACTCTATTGAAAGCTGGCAAAACTGCTTAAAAGAAACTAAGGATAGACTATCAAAACTTGAAGACAAGTTTGCAATGTATGATCATGAAAGGAAAGATCTCTTAAAAATAACAAGGAAACAGGCAGTAACAATACAAAGGCTACAAGATGACAAGAGAATGTATAATTTGAGAATAAGAAATGTGAATGAAGAAGCAGGAATACATACAGGTGAATTACAAAGGCTATTCATGGAAATAATTAAGGAAAATTAAGGAAAAGCATGGGAAAAGAAAATGATATTTGGTTATATGAAGCATACAGAACTCCAGCCACCTACAACCAAAACAGATCTACACCCAGACATATCATAATCAAGATACCAGAAACTCAATATAAAAACAGAATATTAAAAGCCATCAGAGAAAAGAAACAGATTACCTATAAAGGAAACTCCATCAAGATCATGGCTGACTTCTCGACACAGACCATCAGATGAAGAAGAGCTTGGAGCGAAGTATTCCAAGCCCTGAAAGAAAATAACCTCCAGCCCAGATTGATGTACCCTGCAAAGCTGTCACTAGAAATTAATGGAAAAACAAGATACTTCCATGACAAAGAGGAACTAGAGGAACTTGTGACCACCAATTCAAACCTACAGAGAATACTGAAGAAAATTCTAGAGAGAGAAAAAAAAAATACCAGGATTTTAGGAACAGTGGCAGAAAGGCCTTAATGAGTGGGACAGGCAGTAGAATGAAGGAGAAAAGTAGACAAACAAAGGCAGAAAAATAGCATAGCAGAAATGAGGTAGAGAAGGTTGGCTATAATCTCTAACATAGATGGCCTTGATACACTAAAAAAAAAAAAAGACAGGCAGAGTAGATCAGGAGGTAGGGTCCATTGAGTTGCTCTGTACAGGAACTATAATCAACCTGAAAGAGGGTTTATGGACCAAAAATTAAATATGAGAAAACAATGCTCTATATGATAGTGAGCCAGAGAGAAATAGGAGCAACTCGACCACCACCTGCAGATAGGTTGGAAAGACAGGACACTTATGTGCAGTAGAGAACTATTCAGCTATAACAAAGGAAAACCTTGAGGCTTTTGTAGGTAAAGAAATACAACTTGAGATCAAGTTCAGGAGTGAGAAGGTTTGGAACCACTTAGATAAAATCAGGTTGTCCCCCCAACCTAAAATCTGAGGGAGTTGGTGGGACCCAAAATGCACAGCACCCTGTGGGAGTGAAAGGGGAGGAATAGCCTAAAAAAAGAAGGCAGAGGATATTGTTAATAGTTTACCAGGATTTAAAACCCACATTACTCACACCACTCTGCTGAGGTGGATTATATTCTGTTCCAGTTTGTCTACTTGTACTAGACTTGAAGGCACAGACAGGATATAGTATGGTAATCATCCTTAATTTCCTATTAACTTAATCTGAAGCTCTGTATAACTTACACTGTTTTACCATAACTGATCATAATTGAATCTTGTTTGTTAGATTGCTGTTTTGTATTGATAGATTTTATTCAAAGCTGTTATGATTGATAGTATCAAGTCTGAGAGTATAGGCAACTGCACTTAAGATGACAAGATTCACTAGAATATCCACTATGGTTTGATTATTACCTGCCTTTGAAGTTTTATATTGTCTACAATGTTTTACTAATGTTGTTATGTACTGCTATATTCAATTATACTACTATATTCAATTATGCCTGATGATATGGACAACTCTATTGAAGATAATAAGAAATAACACAGTAATCATTGTAGATCACCTTGTACTGTGGTTTTATATGACTTTTTGGTTTCATGTCTTTATAGGAATTTGTTTTGTTTTGTCTTGCTAAGTTTTGTTTTTCCCTCTAATACAGAAAGGATAGAAATATATGTAGAGACTCATGCATGCATAGCTGTTTACACTCTCACTGTTTGACTATCTACTTTGTATGCTTTAATTTTGTAACTTGAACAACTATTTCTAAGAGGACAATATGTAATTTATCAACTAGTGATTTCTTACTGTTTGTCTTTTTTTTGAAATTCTGTATTATTTCTACCCTTTTCATGTTTTTTCTCTTTAAATAAAAAAGCAAAAAAGTACATATGCAAATATATCCCTAGATAAATTATTTGAGGAAATTAAGAGAATAATTTAGGAACCATCAAATAATATATTCTGATAAAAGGCTATAAATGAGAAAAGATGGACAAAGCTAGGTACAGTGGTATATACTTGTGGTCCCTGCTACTCAGGAGGCTGAGACAGGAGGGTTGCAAGTTGGAAGTTACCCTAGGGAACTTAGCTAAACCCTGCCTCATAAGAAAAATAACTATAAATGGAGCTTAGCTCTAGAGTACTTGACTAGCATGCACATGGCCCTGAATTTAATCTCCAGTAATGGCTCTCCCTTATAAAAAGTGTTAAAGATAAAACTACCATCTGTTCACATGTAAAAATATTTTGCAATACAGAAAAAATATCAGCTGTTCTAAGTGCTGCAGTCATATGCAAAGTGCTGCAATCACAAGGTTTCATGTGAGTCACAGAATTGCCATGGCTTTAAAGCATGGAACACTCCCGTCTTCACCATCCCTGTCAGATAATTCAGTGTCCATCTTCCTCTCCTCCTTTTCCTCCTAGACAAGGTTGATTGTCCTGGTTGCCTGTCTCTTCCTGTGTGGAACCTCTAAACCAGAGGCTTCTTCCTGTCTCCAGTCTCTAAATTCTCTCTCCTATTGTCTTTGATGGCTCCTACTAGGCTGCCTCACACAAATAATCCCTTCCTGAAATGTAATGGCCTCATTTAACCTCTTCTTTTCTGAGCTTCCAGAATTTATGAAGCTGCCAAGTTTGTTCACAGTTCATACCCCCTTCTTGGCCCTCTGCATAGAATGCTTAGCTCAGAATTTCGTTTTGAATCCTTCTTCCTGCCCTGACTACCAGAAGGCTGAAGCTCACATCTGTGAGGCTCAGAAGTGTTGGCTCTTTGATCATTACCAGCCACCTTTGTATACCCTGGCATGGATCTTGCCTTGCAATGCTGGCAGAAACTGACAGTGTCTCTGCATCCAGGCTCATTTTTTTTTCATCCTGATTACACTTGAACCCTTTTTCAGAAGCAAGATAGAAATCTTAAGATAAGGAAGGGGATATGAAGAAGCTCTCTGGTTTTGACAGCCTTTTCTATCCTGATGAACAATGTCAATCTAGTTCAACTGTCTGTGTAGGAGTTTCCTTTCTCCCTCCTGAGAATTTGTGAACTGGAAGGATTGGACAGATGTGCTCCAGATATAAGGACCCAAAGCTTTGAGATCCACTGGTGAGGACTCCTTTCTGATGCAGACAAAGGCAAAGTTTCTGCTGTCAGAGTGGTGTGGGGTGGGAATAAATTAGAGACTCACTGGTGCCCAGTAGATCAACAGAAGAACTCATCCATGTCTCAGCAAGAGAGAGCAAGAGCATAGAAATCACCACAGACACAGGTCAAGTTCTCAGAATAAGAGAACCCTAGAGCTGGCAAGGCATAGAGGGGGAAGAGAAGGCCCATACAGTAAAAGTCCAAAGTCTGTTTAGCAGTTAGGTTGGAAAAAACACTGACCATTTCTTCCTTCCTGTACTACCTTCTAGGTTATGTCTCCCATGACTCCAGCTGCAATTCATTGTTGCAGTTTTGCAACATTGGATCTCTACTAAAGTACTGCTTTATCTCCAGTTTTAATCATGGATGTTTATGTACTTATTCCTGTATTTACATGTATCTCCACGCCCATCAGCGCCTAGCACCATGCTATATTCACGGCGGGTGTGCTACAGATGGCTGCTGAGTGGCAGCCGCAGCCCCAAGGGCATGGTCTGTCCTGCTCTATGCATTGCTTCTACAACCCACATTCCCAAGTTGGCGCTCTTTCCAAGAGGAAAGGAACAAAACTCCTAGTAAGGTTGACCAGTGCTCTCTTTCTATACATTCTCCATGATGTATAACTTAAGAAACATTCTACCACGCCAGCAATGTGATTGCCTGCCCCTTAGGAAACTTTGGAATTTCATAAATTGGTTAGATAATGAGGTAAGAAGACAGTACTGGAGAGCAATGATATTCAAGTGGGATTTATATAGCTGCTTAGACTACACAGACATTATTTTTAAGTGTGCTTGCTGTACATTCCCCAGTAGATCATGCCAGTGCATTTGGTTCATCATTTGGTATTTACTGTTTTTTCTTATGAGTTTAAGTGCACTCAATAAATGAGTATTGAAGGTTGGGCATGGTGGTGAACACCTATAATCCCAGCACTAGGGAGGCTGAGGCAAGAGGATCACTGTGAGATCAAGGCCAGCCTGGGCTACAAAATGAGTTCAAGGCCAGCCTGAACTGCATAGTGAACAGCCTGAACCATCTCAAAAAGATAAATAAATAAGTAAATAAATAAGCATTGGGAACTAAACATGGTAGTACATATCTGTAAACCTAGCACTCAGAGGCTGAGGCAGAAGGATCCCAAACTGGAACCCAACTTGGGCAATTTAGAAACTTGGAGAGACCTTGTATCAAAATGAAAAACAAAGAAGTGGCTAGACTGGGAAATAGGTCAGTTCAAAGGCCCTAGATGCATTCATCAGAACCAAAAAAAATTGAATTGGGAAAAATTCTTTAGAAAATTAGATAAACATTTCTTGCTAGTTTAACAAGTGTTTATGTTTTTAAAATAGGTAAAAACTGTTTGAAATCCCTATTAATTCCATATCATTATTATTTCTGAGTCTTTTAAAATTATGGATTTTTCTCATTTTTATGGCTAATATTTTCTTTTTTAGCATGTTTAGTAAATCATTTATGGTATGCCAGTGCTATATGCTGAGTGCATGGATTTTCTTTCATTCTCAAAGAGTATTATTCGACTCTGGCAGGTAACTTATATTTCTGCAGATTAGACTGATATTTTTGAAGTCATTCCTCCACTTTGCTATAGAAGATCTTGAGCATTTAACTCTAGAGCTAGAGTACCCAAAAACTGCCTTTCTAGGATGTCTACTGTATATACATTATAAAGACAGATCTGTCCACTTTGGACAGAATGGATGGAATTGGGAAATCTTCCAAGTCCTTTGAAAATTCTAATCGCTGTTCAGCTCACAAATTGCTACTAACTTTTCACACCCCAGTAGCTTTAGTGACACCCAGGGAGGGAGTAAGTAGAGTGGTACAGTATTCAAAGACGCAAGCAATTGTGGTGTAGATTTCTCTCTGTAGCTCCATGAGGTAGACAAGCTGTCCAAGCCAAGATCTGAAACACACCTGCAGCTGGGGGTTTATCTCATTTGCTTCCTTCGTTTCAGAGGTCATAACTGCCTATTCAGCATCCGAAAAATCTGTTTCATATGCTCATTCCCTTGTGCCCAGTGGAGAGAACACCAATACCAGTCCATTTATTTCACTGTGGTTAGTGCAGGAAGTTGTCTTAATGTGTGTAAGTCTACCTTCAGCCTTCATTGGAATACACCCCAAGAATGTGTAAATGTGTAAAGTTCTAGAAATAAAATTTTCTTTGGTGGAACAAGAGTGATCAAGGTGATCAGGCTCTCTGGGAATTTCACGATAGCCTAAATATGGTTTAAGTATCTAGAAAGAACGGTAACCCATATCCTTTGTAATGCTCCCTTAGGTTTAAGATCTTAAAGTACTCCTTTGTTTAGCAGCTATCCCTAAGGATGATTTCACTGAATAGCAATTCAGCTGAATCTTATCGCTAGATTTTAATTACATTTACCTGAAGTGAAACTTCCATAAAAGCGTGGGTTAGGAACACAGGGAAGCACTTTGAACTTAATCAGAGTAGCATGAAGAAGTAAACATGTGATAAGACCATTGCACATAAATGTTTATGTAGCAGAATTCTTCATGACCCTTGCTTTATTGTTACCTGGAACTAGGATGAGAGAGGAGAGATTTCTAGACATAACTCCTTCTAAATGTCAGAAGCTATCAAAAAAATTTGATTTTCATAAGAAACAAAATGTCCTTATCAGACTATAACGCCTGCTAAAATACTGAATGGTTGAAAACTTTCATCTCTTGTTTACATCTGTTAGTCTCTGCAACTGTAGATATATCAACATGACAACAGCTAGTTATTTTTTCTGTAATAATTTTGCTCTAGATAGAGCTAAGAGGATATGTAGGAATTATAGAAATCTATGACCAATTTCCAAGCAAGCATCCTGGAAAGGTTCTCAATAGATTTATTTCCTCTAACCAGTCTCCCTTGCCTGAGGTGATACACTCGGAGGAGCAAATAAGCAATCATCTGTGCACTCTGAAGTCATGATTTTTCTTAACTTTATTTGGAATTTGTTGGTCAAAAATCTTTCTCTATTCAGATGTTTTGTACTTTCCAACCTACTGTGCTTAATTTTTTTAAAAAATATAATTTTGTTGCAAATAGAACTCTGAAAACTTTTTTTAAAAAACATAGGTTTTTAAAAGTAGATAACAGTGGTGACTAAATATTCCTAGTATGAAGTTTACCTCCTCCCTACAGCCTTGACACCAGTTTATAAGGAAAGCAAGCAGCAGACCAAATATTTATACATAGAGACACTAAGCAAAACATTCATCTACATGCACATAATGTTTCAGATATTGTTTTGAAAAAAATTGAGATCTAAGTTTTCTGTTATTTTTGATACTTGAACTGTTGTCATATGTGAAAGATTAATGAATTAAATGTGATAACATCTCTTTTCCTCTCACAACCAGCCTTGGGTTATCATTCTTAAAGTGTAATCACAGAGATGCATAACTGATAAAAGATCAGGACTTTACTACCATCCCTAAAGAAGAAAATCTAGAGAACTTGCTATATGTATATACCCTTTTCAAAAAAGAATGATGATATCTCTGAAACACTGGATTTTAGTCAATTCATCTCCTAAATACCTATAATTTTAATAATGAAAACTTAACTTCATTATTTGTTATGCTACTTTTCAGCCATTTTCACAAATTAAAAAAATCATTCATAATATTCTCCATGCCAATAATGGTAAAGCAAATGGTAAAGCACTTTTTGAAGTACATATCATGCAAGTATTTGAAGTAACCACTTCTGGATTTAGAAGGCTGGTTGATGACCTAAATTATCCATTTTCTTCTAGAGCCACACAGTCTATGCTGAAGTTATTTAAAAGTAAATTACAGATATCTTATATATCTCACTCAATCATAAGTATATCCATTGTAAAAGACTGTGTTAAATATAACTAAGTAGGTTTTGAGCTTCTTAAAATCTAATGTGCACTGCAAATTGCTAAAGATGTGATTGTAAGTTTGGTGGTTGATACAATAGGAATATTTCCTAAACTTAGTTGACCATGAAACCCTTTGTGGCAGTTCCTTGGAAGGCATTTTGGAAAATGCAAGTCACACTGACTTAAACAGATTTCAAGGTTAAAAAAAAACAAAAACCTGAAAACCAATGAACTGGGTATAGTATTGTAGTAGTAATGAGAAAATAAAATCGAGTGAAGCATGGGAAAGTGAGAAATCTTAAAAATCCAATTTGACATTTAAAGGAGAGAAATAAAGCAGCTTGGAACTTTAGCATAATTTTAATGTCATGCCTATAGAGACAGGTAAGCTCTTCAGAGATATCCATAATGCAATTTGAACTTATCTGTGCTAGCCAGTTTTCTGTCACTTTGAAAAACACATCTGACGTAAACAACTTTAAGAAGGAAAGATTTATCTCAGCTCACTGTTCCAGGAGTTTCAGCCATGGTCTGTTGGCTCCACTGCTTTTGGACCTGAGGCTAGGAAAAGCACAGGCTGGGAGCAGGAGCTTAAAGCACAGCGTGGAGCAAAGCTTCTCACTTCATGGCAGCTGGGAACCAAAGAAAGAGGTCACGGCTTGTCCCATGGTTCTCTTCGAGGACTTGTCCTCACTGATCTAACTTCCTCCCAGTGGGCTCATTTCCAAAGGTTCCAGCCTTCCTGATAGTGTCACAGCCTGGTAACCACCCTTCAATCCATGGCTTTGAGGGACATTTGAGATCTAAGGCATAACATCAGCTAAGGGTCTATGTGCTATCCTCTATCCAAAGAGGAATAATATGAAGATAATTCAGTACAAAACCTAGCAGTAAACAGATTGGATTCAATCCTGTAGTACAACAGTGTGTGTGTGTGTGTGTGTGTGTGTGTGTACGTTTAAGATAGGATGTGTTACTCATTTATGTCTGTTCTTCTTTACAACAAAACTCCTCAAAAGAATTGTCTGTTCTCACAGTCTCTACATGTCCTCCTCCCATAAAGTTCTACACTGAGCCAAGTTTTGTTACGGTCACTAACTGCTTCTAATTATTTGCGTGAGTGAGTGATTTTCAGTCTTCCACTGACCAAGCCTCCAAGCAGCTTTGACACGGGTGATCGTTCACAGTGGCAGGCAAAGCCAGGTATGATCAGCAGTCCCAGTTTTGAGCTGATTTCTTAGGCCTTCCAGCCAGTCAGAATAAAACATGACTGGGCAGGGGAGATGGTTAGGCACATGGATTAAATAAAGATATAGAAACAGAGACAGAGATATTGATGATTTAGACACAGATATACAGATATAGATAGACACAGATATATGCATCTGTTTTGCAATGTTCCAAGATAACATGAATGGTAGTAGCATATGTTCAGAACCCAAATGTAGATCCAGGACATATGGCCTGCTACAGGCAATTTTAGTAAAAGTAAGATCATGTTAGAGTTTCAAGATGACAGAGCTTTTCACCAGAGTTTCTACAATGTGGCAGAACTAAACTCTGGACAAAACAGAATTCCATTACCATCAACCAAGTAAGTTTCTCCTGGGGAGAGTGGCAGCGCCAGGCTCGCTGAACAGCACTCGACCTGATCTCTCCCAGTGAACTACGTTAAGAGGGGCCCCTGTAAATCTTTCGCAACAATGACAGTTTTTAGAGTATTTGTGAAGTGCCTGAGTGCTCATTTTCACAATCTCAAGCTGAGGTTTTCTTCACTTGACTTCTAGAGCATGGTCTTCCTCTTACCTCTGAAAAGCCCCAGGTTATCTCCGCTGACGTCTTCTGTCTTTTCAGCCACTTACTAGGCGAGCTCATTCACCTAGAAAAGTTAGAGTGCATGAGGTGGTCGTTCCAAATTTTCTCTGTGCCACATCACGGCACTGTCCACCCGGTTTGAGCCCCCCTCACCTCTTACATGGGAGGTTGCAGTATCTTCCTACTTGGCTGCAACAGCCTCCTTTTTCACACTTCCTGTCCCTGAGTCTACGCTCCACACAGCAGCCCAAGGAATAACAAGTCCACATAATTCTATGGAGTTTCACTCACTAAAGGATGCTAGACACCATTAGAAGAATAAACCCAGACCCTTTACAAAATCTACCAAGTTATGCATGCTGTGTCCCCTGCCTTTTCCCATTTTTTACCTCTCTCCCCCCTCTCTGACCTTATCATACGTTGTGGTAAAAAGGACTTTAAAAATAAGCTTACTTCTAAGATGAACAGCATGCAATTCAGTACAGTCTCAAGTAACACAAAATTGTATGTACTTGTATTCATAAAAGGACAGGAACAAATATACTTAGGACTTCACATAAGTATTCTTGTGATAGCATCTAGACACTGGATAGGGCTCGTTCTCTCTCTCTTTCTCTTTCTCTCTCTCCTGTTACTAGGGATTTAACCCAGCACCTCATTAAAACAAGGAAAGTGTTCTATAGCCTTGATCTCTACCTTGACAAGTTCCTGCCATTCAGTTAACAATCCAAGGTGCTGGCATTTGTAGTAAGCATTATAGACATTGGTAATTGGGTTTCTTAGTTTTCTGGTACTTTAACAAAATATCTGCAATAATCAACTTTAAATGAAGAAAGATTTATTTAATTCTACTGCTTCCAAAGTTGCAGTTCACATAGGTTTGTTCTTTTGCTTTGGGGCCTGAGGTAAGACAGTATACCAAGGCAAGGAGCACATAATAGAACTAAGTTCCTTACAGTGGCTGGGAAGTGAGAGGAAGAGGAAGGGGCTAGGGTTTCAGCAAGGTCTCCAGGAGCACAGCCTCAGGGACCTAACATTTCTTCCCATGAGGCCTCATTGTAGTGGATTTGTAACTGGAGGTCAACTTAAACACCAGCTGAACTGAATCAATGTGGTGCTCAGCATGGATAGTCCACCTGAGGACTGTTGCCAGCATAAAAAGGAGATTTGGAGAGGAAGAGTAGCTCCTAAGTGTTGTTGTTTGGAGCCATTGGTTCTCCTGGAGGAGCTTGTGGAGTTTCTTCCCTGATATGAACTTGGCTGTCCTCATCATCAGAGAAGCTCAGGACCTTGCTGTTGAGAATGGCTGCAGTTCACTTTGGAGGAGCTCTGGTCCTTACTGTGGGCATCACTTTCTGGCTCTGGAGAGGAAGAGGTGTGCTGTTCAATCCACAGGAGAAGCTTGTCATACTGGCTTCCTGATACGAACTCAGCTGTTCCCACTGTCAGAAAGGCTCAGGACCTGGTTGTCACTAAGGATGACTATGGTATTTTTCAGGGGAGCCCTGAAAAATATTTTGACCATTGCTTCTTGGCTCCAGTGTAAAACCCTCAGGCCACTAGCACAACTCCTTTACCCCACTGGCTTAGACTTTCTAGATTCCACCGCTGACCTTTGGGCTTACTCAGCGCAGATCCATGAAATAAACTTGCATGAGTCATATTGTCATGGGCTTCGGGCCTCCAGGTGGACATGGTTCTAGGCTTTCAGTTGAACTCATGCAGGTTCTTGCCATGGGATCCGGGCCCTCAGCTGGATTTTCTAGGTCTTTAGTGTTGTGGACAGATTTCCTGTACTTTCTTTGTATTTGACTCATTGGGTGACCATTATAAATACTATAAATTCTGTGTCCTGTATGTAATTGTTCTCCTTGCAACCTCTGACTACAACACTCATTTATTTTGCAGGTTCCTCCATATTCGTAGTCAGTATTTACATGGGAAAAGATTTAATACAAGACATATAATTTATAGGATTATTTTATAATATTCACTCAAAGAGTCCAGTGAAAAAGAGTGCAGAAAATCTGTCCATACACTGGAGATCCAAAGAATCCAGCTAAGGGCCTGGATCCCACAGCAATGTCTTGCACAAGTCCAGCTAAAGGCCAGGAGTCCATGACAATATCCTCCATGAGTCCAACGGGGGGTCAAGAGCCCATGACAATGTCTCATGCAAGTCTGTATCTAGAATCTGCACTGGGAAAGCCCAAAGGTTGGTAGTGAAAGCTAAAATGTCTCCACCAGATGGATGCAGGGTCTGTACCAGCAGGCTGAGGGAATTGCACTGGAGCCAGAAAGCCATGCTCAGGGTAAAGACCAGAGATTCTCTGAAAAGAACCAGAGCAATCAGTGCCACAAGGACCCAAGCTCCTCTGATGATGAGAACTGACTTCATATTAGGAAAACTAGCATGACAAGCTTCTCCAGGAGAATCAACAGCCCACTACCTTCCCCTCTAGTTCTTTTTGCTGTTCACAAAAATCCTCAGGTGGACCTTCCACACCCAGCACCACACTCACTCAGTTCAGCTGAGTGTTACAAGTTCACCATTAGTTAATCCACCACACTCCACTTCCCAGTGGTGTCACTGGCTGGGAATCAAGGCTCTGGCCATCACACAGGTCTGTAGGGGACATTTGAGATCCAACCTCTAGCAGTCTAGCATTCCTTCAAGATAAAGTGCAACAATACCTGCTAACAATTTGTAAGTTAGTAACTTGCCCACTTTGTACTTACTTCACTGCTTCTTCTGTATTTTATCTCAGATTTATTCAATCATTTGTAGAGGGCTAGTATGGATAAGAAGACTCTTCTGTGCTGTTCCCAAGGCAGAGCAGATGAGGTACTTAGGGCCCACAACCTTTAGTTGTATAAAATTATTTAATTATTTAATATTTAACTGATGCATTTATCTTTTTACCAATAGTCATAACATTTTTTTGTGTGCGGAGAACTGGGGCACAAAGCAAAAGTGCCTATGAAAGCCATTTTAGCCCTGGCTGTGGCCCCAGAGGGAGGAATTTCTTCTGTCTGCAAAATTCTGAAGCAAAGGTAGAGTACTACCAATAGTTGGCCTCTTTGGGTTTCCCCATGGCAAAAGCAAAATGGCCCCTACCTCCAATCACAGGACCATTTTATAACTCATTGGCACAGTCTGGGCACCTGTCTCCTCAGAGAAGTGTCAGGACTTATGAAGGTCCAGAGTGGCTTGGAGGGTAGCAATATGAAAAGAAATCTCCAAAGAAGTGTTTTATTAACAGTATTGTTAATTTGCTATGAAAATGAAAGCAAACTTAGCATGATAGCAATTTGGCATGGGGATTGTCGGGGTATGGGAGGGTCTGAGAAATGTTCTGTGAGGGAAGCCACATGCCTTAGCTTAAATTAGAAAAATACAATGCTAAACAGCATCTCTGGATTCAGCTTCTACTTTTTACCCTCTTAGAAATGGGAGGGTGTCCAAGTCATCAAGAGAATTTTTACAAAGTGAGAAATCCCACTGAAGGCTCTAAAATTCACTCTTCCAGAGGGGTTTCTATAACATTTCTTAAAAATCTCTGCCATAGTAAGCTACAGTTACTGATGGAAGTTATTGTGGTTTACGTATGAAATATCCCTTCAGGCTTGATCCCCAACCAACAATATCCAAAGGTGAGGCCTAGAGAAGTGTTCGGCTCGTGGCGACATGACCTTGAGGACCACATTGGTTCCCAGGCTTCTATGCTCTGGTTCTTTTCTTACTTGTCTACTGCCATGAAGTGAGAAGCTTTGCTCTCCCACCCCCTTCTGCTATCCTGTTCTGCTTCTTTCAGATTCACAGCAATGGACAAGTCAATCATAGACTGAAACCTAAGCCAGAAATAACCTTTCCTCCTTTAAAATGATTTGCTTGGGAATTTTGTCAAATTTGTGATGGAAAGCTGCTGCAGAACTGAATCCTATTTCTCAGTGAGATGATATAGAAGATGAAAGAATACTGAGGTCTAACACTTCCATATCACTTACTATATCCAGATACTGTGGTGTTTTATATACAAGTATCTGAATCCATTTAGTCTTTGTCATAATCCTACAAAGGAGCTATTATTACTATTCTCCATTTTGAGGGAAAGTAAGGCTCTGAGAAGTTGGAACACTTGATGAAGAGGTTCCTGCCCACAGTTTCGCTCTGGAGTTTGTGCTATTATTAGTAACTAAGTGAAATGTAGTTTTCTAGTTAATATTGGGGCTCCCTAATCAATCTTGGGGATAACGATGCTGATCTTCGATGACTCATGTCACAGGATGAAAGAAGACTCATGATACAAGGCGGCTGATGCCCACTCTGTTTATTAAAGGAGCACACTGTCTTAAGTACATCATGAGCACGAAGGTGTTCTTTACTAAAGGAGAACAAAAGGCATTTTATGAGAAAGGAGCCTAAAAAATAGTTTAAAGGAAGCATATGTATTATCTGGGTTGGTAGCATTGGGAACTGACTGATAGACTAGCATAGAGAGGCTTGGGAGCAGCCCAGAAAATTTGCTCACATCCTTGATTAGAAGGCTGTGGCCTCCCTCCAGATCATGCCACACTCCCTCTGCAGAGTCCTCAGCTGACCTGACAGAGGGCCACATCCACAGCCTAGATGCAAAGTGCTCCATATATAATGTTTCAGTGGTGGATTCCACAGAGAAATCAGTCATTAAAAGAACACCTACATATCTTAACAATATTTGTCCTTGTGAACTTGTTAATAAATTTGTATATTTTTATAATGTTACCTATAACTGTCTCCACTTACTGTTTTATAAGGCCCTAGGGGGGGAATAAAATCCTTCGTTACTGCTGAGTTGGGAATTCTGCAATCCTGGATGACTTATGAAGGGCTGACTTGTTTTTTTTTTTTTTCAAAAAAGTTGCCAAATTATGAAGTAAGTAAATTTGTGCTTTAAAACGCCACATGTGTCACAAGTCTAGATTTATTCATAACTGTTTGCCTTAGTGTTATAGACCCATCTCAAGAAGATTTCTCTCAACAGTTGGATTGCTACCTAGGTTCTTAGGAAAATGCTATCACTAAATTTTATAAGTGAGACATGCTAGTTTACCATACATGTCTCACTTATAAAAAGGTTTTAAAATCCTATTACTCTAAGACAGTAAAATGTTTTGAAAAAAAAAAACCCTATTGGTGTCTTAGCTACTTTTCTCTAATTGCTGGGACAAAATATACAACATGGAAAATTAAAAGAGAAAAGGTTTAGCTCACAGTTTGTAGATGTTTCAGTCCATAATCAGCTGGCCCCAAAAGTAGGAGGGCATGGAAGAGGGACAACAGTTCAAGTCAGTGGAAGACAGCAAAAGCAACAAGAGCAAAAAGGAGAGAATGAGCCCCTTTCTCCCTTATGTTGTGTGCAGATTACCCGCCTTAGAGTGGGTCCTTTACACCCACACCTTCACCATGCCCTCCTCATGGACAGATTCAGGACTTCTACAAAGTGAGGACCCTGGCCCACTACTGAATCACTTACTTAAACTTCTAAACTTCTCAAATTGATGCAATGAATCAACCATTACAATCCACCACTTGTCAACTTGGCAACCAGACACATTTTTTTAACTCAGTCTCTGGATACAAAGACATGCTTATCCTTATCATTTCACAACTTGAACATTATAACACAGGTTTAACAGTCCTCAAGAACAAGTATTAATTCTGTCAACAATATATTGCATTACAACTATAACATTCTGCCCCTGGCCCCCTAAAGATTCTTGCACATCCCTTATTGCAGAAAGTATTTAGTCCATCTCTAAGAGTTTCCAAAGTCCTAACAGTTTCACCGCTGCTGAAATGTCCAAGTCCCAAGTCTCCTCTGAGATGGAAGCAAACTCTTAGTTGCAAGGCCCTGTACAGATGAAAAGTTAGTTAAACACTTCCAACATTCAATGGCACAAGATAAACATTTTCATTTCAAAAGTTACAAGCAGGGGAATACAAAGAATTGGGACCAAAGCAAGCTAAAAATCCAGCAGGGCAAAGATTAAGACTGCAATTCTCTGTGCAGCATCCAAGGCAATCTGAGGCAAATTGTGAACTCCAAAGGGCTTGGATAGCTCTTCCCCTGTGGCGCTTCTGGTTTTATAACTCCCACAGCTTCTCTATTGGGCCCACTTTGCTCTCTCCTTGCAGATTTCCTTAGATGATTCATGCTTCTGGCTTTTTCAAACTTCTGGGGTCTCCACTGCACCTTTGGCTTCACCCTCACAGCTTCATACATTGACCTTTCAGGGGCACACTGCCTGTCCTCCCAGGCCTTCTGAAATCATGGTGGAATCCTTCTTAACCCCACAACTCTTGCATTCTGCATTCACCTAAAACCACAGATGAGGATTATGCCAAAGTCTGCTGTCAGCTGGAGTAGTAACCAGATTTTTCTTTCTGCTTACTGTAGGGATTGAGTGCATGGATCACTGGGCACTCTGAACCTGATTCTGGGAAACAAATTCTCTGTGCTGCTTCCATTCTGGAACACAGTGTGGCCATCACCATTCTGGAACATGGTGTGTTTTGGCTTTCTCCTCAAAGCAAAATCTTTCACTTTTGCAGTTTTGAGGCTGCAAAGTCTGGGGGCTTTCTGCTTCTTACCCTCAGATCATCTTTTGAATTCTCCTGTTCCTTCTTAGCAATCAAGATCTCAGCTCTGACTTTATAGTCCATAGCTTTACTGAAGCTTCCATTTTGACTAAACTCACAATGTTTTAAATTATCCTGATGGGCTCCTTGCTCTTGATTCTCAACATAGATCTATCTAAAAGACCCTCAACAATAGCCATGCCATTACCTCAAAGTTAAACTGCCTTGAAATTTCCTCTGCCAGACTAATTAGTCTGCTATCCTTAATCTCAGTCTCAAGCAAAGTCTATGGACACAAACAAAATGCAGACAAACTTTCTGCCAAGCAATAACACACACCATCTGGAATCCAACAGTCAGTGCAGTCCTTCTTCCCAGCAGAAACCTCCCATGTCCAGTCTTTCCTGGCAAGATTTCTGTCTCTGGTCTTCTGAACTCTGATCAGAATCTCCCCATAAAGAACTGTCTGAAGCATTACAGATGTACTCTTTCAGACATTTACAAACCTTCCCAAATTCTTTCCACAAGCCATTCCCAAAGGCTTTTGAACCACATGGCTAGGTATAGTCATAGCAATGATCACATTTCTCTGGTACCAAATTCTGTCTTGGTTATTTTCTCTTGTTGCTGAGACAAAATACTCAACACACAAACTTAAAGAAAGAAAGGTTTATTTAGCTCACAGTTCATAGAGTTTTCATTCAATCCATAGTCAGCTGGCTCCAGAACAGGGTGGCATGGCAGAGGGGCAACAGTTCAAGGCAATGGAAGATAGCAAAAGTGAAAAAGAGTAGAAAGAAGAGTAGAAAGGGGAGAACCAGCCTCTTTTCCTCCCCTATATTGTATGAAGACTACTGCCCTAGGGTCCTTTACAGCCACACCATCTCCATACCCTCCTCTTGCAGAGGCTCAAAGTTTACAAAATAGAACCCTGGTCCACTGCTGAGCCACTTAAACTTTTAAACTTCTCAAATTGACACAATGGATCAACTATTACAACTGGTTTTGTTCTTTTTACTTTATAGTTTTTCTATTTCTCTAATCATGAACTTGAAGATATCTGAAATCTCCTCTATCTTCATCCATTGTCTCTGCCCTGGATACTGCTTGGCCTATATGTGCTATCCCCACTCCTTATCCCAAACTTAGTGAGAATTCAAGGCCTCATGGAAGATAACTGTCCTACTGAAAGATCTTCCCTTGTTGAGGGTCCTTCAGCCACCAGGGAAACACAATGAATGCTCTTTCCAGAAAGCATACCTCCCAGTCACCATTGCGCCAACCTTGACTGAAGTCTGGGAAAGATAAGGTTTCACTTCTGTGGTGATCTGCCCAACTGCAAATGAAAATAAACCTGTGACACAATTGTGAAAGGCTGTGAAGAGGAAGCAAAGGGCTTTTTATCCAGAGCTGTAATGATATGGAAATGCTCTCAGCTCTCTTACTGACATCTCCGTGTGTGTGCATACATGCATGTATATGTGTATATATAGTATTCAGTGTATTTTTATTATTGCAAGAATAATACACAATTACCATAACTATTTCAAAACCAAAGAAAGGCACAAAGATGCATATATAATAATCTATAGACCCATAGTCAGAGATAATACATGTTACTCAGGTTAATGCATAGGTCTATAAGGTTCATCTACTCATTAAAGAAGGATGTGTTCTACTCACTATTTCATTGTGTGATTGTTTTTTTTCTCTAACTAATATAGTATGATATTTTTCCATTAACTATTCTCCTATCATGTGATTTTGATGCATCTGGTTTATAAATTATAACGTAATACTGCTATTTAGGGGGCTAAAATACTTGAATGTCATCAATTTTATACGTTTTGCTATTTTCCTATTATAGGATTCTTAGGTTATTTACAATTTCTTTATTTCATGACCATTGATACAATGAACATTTGTACAGCAATCTTGAAAAATTGATTGTTTTGTTAAGATAGCTTCGTAATAAATGGAATTGCTGGGTCAAAGAAAATAGACATTTTTATGGCTTCTGATAATATGTCAACTTCCTGTAAATGATGACTTATAATCTCTCCAATATTCTCACACTTACATATTGTTTAAAACTCAATTATTCTCTTCAGCTAACTTTAATATTAATGTCATCACATCATGTAACTTTCTTTACCTTCTGAGCATAGTCTTCCAATTTATATTTCATAAACAATATATTTGCATATCCAGAGCCTTTATCAACTCTTAGTTCTTCCAGGTGTGAGAATAAAGTTTGCTTGAATCCAGTCCCCTGGGAGAAAGGTGCTGAAGTAAAGATAAGGCGGCATGGTATGAGAGCATGTATGTGTATGTACATGAACATATACCATATGAAAGTGTCCCCAGATTCCCTCTTTTATAAGTGACAACTGTATACAAGTATAAAGGGAAGATGTTACTTCTAAACTACCAGTTCTAAAAAAATCTTTTTTGTTTGTAATGTGAACCAGTCACAACAGGTCACACTTTTCATTGATAAAAACTGTGTCTGAAGGATTACTTGTTCTAAAACCTCATTGTATTTTGGAAATTATAGTAAAAGACCTTGGGGACATGATTGTGCTTAGCTTGAAAGATGCTGTCCAAAATATTTTTACTATGAGGCCACCCAGACAATTTACAATCAGCATCGTTCCAGTGAAAGGAAATCAAAAGCAATTTTTCCTTCATGTGTAGTCTGGGTCAATGGTCCTTCAGTTTCCACTTTCTGAGCTTTTTGAAATCTTTTTCTGCACAAATCATATAACTTACCAGCCCCAAATGTCTCATTTTGCCAGTGGACCTTATCTAGTAATTGCTAGTTTTATAGCTTTCATTGCTTTGGGGAAATTACTTTTTGGAGACAAGAAAAGGCTATTGTTATAATCTTTAGACTCAGATTAAACTACTGAACTTTGAAAGAGAATCCTGCAAAAACAGGTTTACAACATGATAGAAAATGCATGCATATAATTTGCTTTTTCAGTAAATGGACAACATACACATTATTGAGTTATTTGGTTATTGTTCATTACTCGGGTTATTGAATCATATTAAGAAGTTACAGTCCACATAGTCTTCTTTCTTAGACAGGTAAAGTTATACTAGGTGTTTTTTCTGATAAAGAATATATTTTATAAATCATCTATTCCTTTCTCTTACTAAGCTGTGGATTTGTAAACCTAAAATGACAGAAGAGAGACAGCTCTGATTATCAAAGCAGAAAGAGAATTTATAACTTCAAGTATGTCAAAGCAGTACTGAAATAATAATTATCAAGTTAGTTAATACTCTTTAAAAGCAGAATAGTGAGAATGGCATTCTTAAGTAAATGTTGGTGGGAGGTGAATTGGTAAAACTTTTCTGAAAATAACTTAACAATACACTTTTCATAAACTTAAATATTTTATATCACTTAATCTATTAGTTCCATTAAAGTTAGGGCAGAGATGCCAGCCTTTTCCAATGAGTCAGCACCATTCATGGACTGAGGGGAAGAGAGCAAGAAGTTGACAAGAAGCAAGTCATCCCTGAAAATTGGTGCCATGTGAGGGCTGTTGGGGGGAGAGCCAGATGCCAGCCTTTTCCCATGAGTCAGTGCCATTTGCAGACTGCAGGGGAAGAAAACAAGAAGTCAACAAGAAGCAAACCTTCCCTGTGAATCGATTCCATGCATGGGCCACTGGAAGGAAAACCAGATGACAGAAAGCTGGAAAACAAGAGCCAAGCTCTGCCACCACCTCCATCATAAGTGACCAGCTGATCAGCTGATCTGGAGAAACACAGGCTATGATGAGAGCGATTAAGATGGAATACAATTTAATGCCTGCAGTGTTCAGTGTTTCACTGACTTTGCAGGTCTAAAGCCAGTGGTCTGATCATCTATTCAGAGGATGACAATACACAGTATAGCATCTGTGGGGGAACCTCCTTCAGAGGGTGGTGGCCATTGTTGATTCCCCATTGTCTTGTTTGGAAGTCTTGTATCATTTTCATTGTTTTGTTGGGTTGGGTTTTGTTCTGTTTTATTTTGTTTGGATTTATTGTACCCGATGGTATGGGCAGCTATTTCAAAAATAATAAGATATATTATGGTAGCCATTTTGGATTTACTATTATCATTTTGAAATCCTTTATTGTGGTTCAGTGTTTTGTTTTTATTGGTTCTATTCTGTTCTGTTTTGTTTGATTTTTACTATGTTTGAAGGTATCTATGCTATTTCGAAGACAGCAGGAGGTACTAAGGTAATCATTGTTGATTTCCTATTGTTTTGAAATCGTGTGTCACACTGGTTTGTTTTGATTGGCTTTGTTATGTTTTGGTTTGCTTGGTTTTATTCTCTTTAAAATAAATTTTAAAAGTTAAAAAAAAGTCAAAGGGCAATAAAATGTGTGAGAATAAATTTGTGAACAAATGAAATACAGTTTTATCACTCCATTATTTGAAAGAAAATTAGATATTGTCAGAGAAATGAATAAAAAAATTATGTCATAGGATATTATATAATCATAAAACTGATGTCTTCAAACAGTTTCTTTTATGAAATAGAAAGTGAAAATGTGAAGTGGGTAAGGCAAGACATATAATACACATATTTATATGAATCGTCTATATGTAAATATTTTCTTACAGTATTAATTTCTAATTATAATCTTGTTAGTATAGACTTTAATGAACAGAAAACAATTATTCAAGAAAATATGCCAAAAACAAAAAACCTATATTAATGTGATTATTGATAATTATTGTTTTTAGTTTTATATTTTTGCCTGTTCTGATTCCCATGAAATAAATATATATTAACTTTCATAAAATGAAAGTTGTGAAATTAAGAAGGAAGGAAGGGAAGAGGGAAGGAAAAAAAGGGAGAAAAGAAGAAAAAAATAAAGGAAATTTCAAATGGCTTGAAAGTAAATTCTTTTCTCTTTAAAGAAAAATATTACTAGGGCTGGGAATTTAGCTCAGTGGCATAAGCACCTTCCTGACAAGTGTGAGGTCATGAGATTGATCTCCAGTACCAAAAAATAAAAGTATTACTCCAGAGAAAAAAATAATTTTGATTGAATGGTTGAGTGTGGTAGTACAGACATGGTTCTTTCTCTCTCCAAATGTTTTATAGTAAGATGAAGAAGGCAGGTGAGAGGACAGAGAATGAGAGTTAATTATTCACATTAAGTTAACTTCAATCCTTAGACTTCACAAATAAAAGAAAACAGGTCAAACATAGTATCAAGGCTGGTTACCTCCAATAACTATGGTTACCAGCAACCTTGGATATAGTTTGAGTCCCTCTCCTTTAATCAAAGCCTGATCTCAACTGGTCTGTACGTGGACACGTGTCTCATGGATTCATCAGACACTCTGTTTACTCTGTCTTGGCATGAAATTTATTCTTGGGCCATGGATCTCTCTGGATCTCTTGCCTAATCTTTCTATCATGCCAACAACTTGGTAAATGCTAATAGAAAAGTAATATATTACTCTGGGTTCTTGGTTGCAAAAACAGAAACTGACCCTGTATAACTTAGAAAAAAATCCTTAGAAGAGTCTACATCTGCTGGCAGAGTTACAGAGCTCAGCCAGAGACTCAGATCCCAGCAGGAAACAAAGGCTAGACAGAAGTGCCAAGAATTTTTCCCATGAATGGCCATCCTCACGCACTACTGCTGACCTGGCTGCCCACTGTGGCCAGCTGTTTCCATGGGTGCTGAAATCTTACTCCATGGCTGCCGCTACAATGACTAATAACAGACACTGGCTGTCAGGGCAGAGGCAATATAATACCCATTTCCTTGGACTTCTGTAGTGGAGGTTGAAACCTGGTCTCTCACTATTGTTGTGAGTCTTCTCAACTAGAGTGTTTGGATAGAGGGCAGCTAAAATATCAAATATCCATTACGAATTATGAGGATGACATGACACCATTTCTTGAAGGAGCTCACCAGTTGCTTTGTGACATGTTTGTTGGATAAGAATCCTTCATCCTTCAAAGGGCAATGACTTTGTCATGGGGTCACATTTTCCATCCCTCCCTGTAGTGTCTCAATCAGCACCAGCACCCAATAGCTTATCCACCAACGTGGATCCCACAGAACATCATCTCAGACCAAGGGGCCCCTTTACAACACAGGAGCTGAGTTGGCAGCAAAATGACAATGAGATTCACTAACCCTAACAGAGTACACCATCGATATGATGCTGACCACTAACAGAGGGGCAGAAAGCCTTTTTTGTTGTTTGTTTGTTTGAAGACTGTCTCACTATGTGGCATGGGCTGGCTTCAAATTTCTCATTTCATGTGATCCTTCTGCTTCAGTCACCCAAGTAGCTGGGACACAGGTGTGTGCCAAGAGACTTGATTGAGAATGCCTTCTTTGGAAGTGTAGATTTGACACCACAGTACAAATAACATCCCTTGATTGATTGTGTATTAATTTACATAGGACAGTATATGCCTTGAACTGGCTCTCAGTATATGTTGCTGAATTCCATAAACAGAATATGAGTCCAAGAAACAAGAGCCAGGAGCAGGAGAGGCCTCACCGAACATCACTTTTGATTGACTTTGGGCAATTTCTATTTCTTGTTCCTGCAATTTGAGTCTCTGATTCTGATGATTCTGGTTCCCAGAAGAAATCAATTATAACATATATATATAGTAAAGGCATCAGTAAGAATAAAGCTACAACTTCTCCCTGGTTACGTTAGACTGCTTGTTCTAATGGAATAATAAGCATGAAAGGGGTTGGACTCCTGTCATCCTGTGAGGACTATTTGATGTAGATCTAATATACATAATGGATCATGGAGGAATGTATTATACTCTTAAGTGATTTACTAGTCCTCTCATTTGTTAGCCATCTCATGCCCAGTTTTAGGCATAGAAGGGTAAGTACAGCAGTCACAGACTTAGTAACCAGTGGCACAGAGAACCCCACGAATGAAGATCTGCCAAGCCAAGTAATAGCACAAGTACTAACAGGAAGTGATAGTAAACTAAAGTGAATGGAAAAGGATGATAGCAGCTGAACATCAGTTATCTCCTAAGCCCAACAACAGCAGCAAGGATGATAACTGATCCCACCTATACTTTCTTGTAAATTTTCTCAGAGACTGTGACCCACAAATATCCTGAAAAATATATGCTTAGATGGAGTAACATTAATATAGAAAGTAAATGGGTTTGACAGTGCATGGGGAAGATACAGTGGATGTGGTTGGTGCTTCACTGTGGTTTCCTATGATGAGCTGGCTCCCTATTCACAACCAGCTGCCATGTTGGGTGCTGTTGCTTCAGAGAATTGTCTTCAGTTAACTATAGTTGCCCTCAGGTAGTTTGCTGCCTCTTGCCCACCTGCCACACATGAGCAGTACGACCCAAATAACTGAGGGTACAAAGATCAGCTCAACTGTGGGATAAACCATGTCGTGCAATTTGTGCACCAGGGCTGAACCTGGGATCAGCCTGAAGCAGGGTGCCAATGGAGGCCCCATCCCTGTGTAGCTTTCTTGTCTATCTTGTTTTGCTTTCATCACTTCCCTTTTCCTGAGATCACTTTTCCTGTAAATTCTTTGCACAAGAATCCCTTTCTTAGGCTGGGCTTCCAGGAAATTCCCCAAAGGACTTATTCGTAGAGAACCACCTGGACATCTCTCTTTGAAAAAAGAGCAAACTACCTCTACTTTAGCTAAACTTGGCCCTATCTCCATGTACTGATATGTACAGAGCTAGCTAAGCTATTTCTTTTCCCCTTCAATTGGCTCTAAACAATGTAAATAGGGCTGTCTGAAGTACTGATGCATAATCTTTGAAGCCAAGCAACAGTCCCTGCTTCCCTGCCTCAGTGTCTCCCTCTAAATAGGTGAGCCCAGTGGGATGGCAGAGCCACACAGCTCCAGTGCTGTCAGCTGGGTTCAGCCTTGAGATAAGAGGCTATGACTTCCCAGGCAAAAAAGGTTCACACATCAAAACTAAAACACCAGGCTTTTAAACATTAAATGATACCTCAATTGTGTTATACAGATTGGTATATATATCTATATCTATATCCTTCTCTTTGCATATTGCAGAGGTGCTTTCTGGCCCCCTAGCTAGCCCAACTCATAGTATTCACCTAATTCCTGTCATTCTTACAATCACTCATCCTTTAGCCACTTCTTCACAAATTAATAAAATCTGGGTTAAAACCCGGGTCAAGGGCTTTGTTCCATAAACCCTCATCAAAACCATACTCAGGACCCCTTGGCTACCCTTAACTACAAATATACATTAGTGTCTTTATTTTTGTTGTGGGTTACTCTGAAGGTGGTAGATTAAAATCAGTTCTCCAGGATTCCAGTAACATTTCCATGGAATTACAAATATAAACTTCCCAGAACACGATGAGGACAGAAAAAAAAAAACAAAAAAACTGCATACTTATTAACTATAGAGCTTGATGTTTCAGGTGGCATTTTAATTATACTTCTGTAAAAAAAAATCCTTTCCAATAATTAAAATTTATGTATTTGGGCCATTTTTTTTTTCTGGTTGCAGTTTTCTGGTAGTTATCTCACCGCTCAAAACAGGATAAAAAAAACAGTAAGAGAGTTTGTGATTAGTGGTTTGAGAAACATCCTATTTCTCATGGTATTCTGGGAAAATCACAGCACGCATTCAGCATTAAAGACTAAAAGCCACTGGGTAAATCCCCCAGCAGGCATATTCCAATCTGACCACAGCCATTAACACCATTAGCTAGGACTCTCAGGTAACTCTTCAATTTCCCACACATAACATAGGTTAACACATGCCTCGCAATCACAGTGCAAGAACTAAATTTTAGAGGGCAGAAAAGCACTTAGCAAAGTGCTGGGCACATAGTACATTTAATAAATCATTATAGGTCAAAATAAATAAATAAAAATCAGTGTCTAGATTGCAGGATAAGAGGGAGAGTACTGCTTGATTTTCTTGACAACAGAACTCTTTTACTTTTAACACACACCCAAAACAGCAGACAAAAAGCATGAAACAGCAGTTTTCCAAATGCTGACTCCGTGAAATTGGATCCTGCTTACCTTCACTGGTGGAGGGTACTGATCTACCAAGCACCTGAGCTGTATAAACAGTTAAGCAAGATAACTTGAGGAAAATGACCCTCAGGACAGTCCAAAGTTCTCTGAAAAAAAGAACAGGAGCAACAGACATAGAAGCACAAGAATCATAATTGTAATTCTAAGATAATAAGTGTCTGCCTTCTTTGTTTTTCAAATCAACATTAATTTTCTGTCTTGCCTTATGATATTCTAACCAAAATCTTCTCAACATTTGTGTACTTCATAGATTACAATGTCAATTTTTAAAATGTCAAGCTAGACAGGGTGGTGCATAGCTATAATCCTGATACTCAGCAGGCTGAGACGGGAATATGGCAATGAGTTTGAGGCCAGTTTGGGCTACATAGTGAGTTCAGGGCACCCTGAATTGTATACAGACCTTGCCTCAAAAAAAAAAAAAATCAGTCTTTCTGCATCTCAGGTCTGGGGACTCTATTTTTACAATGCCTCTGATCTTTTCAGAGGAGTCCTAGAGGAGACAAGGAAGAGAGAGAATTTGGCTGGGTCTGTTTCAGGAAAGCCAATACCCAAACTAGTCACAGGAAGGCACTATACTGCATTCAGTAAGCACTAGAGGCTGCAGGCAGAATATTACAGAATAAAGACAATAAAACATCCAGAAAAATAGTGAGAAATTTTCAGAAATTTTCAATAGGCACTGTATTAATTTGCTGGGGTTGCCATAGCAAAATACCGCAGAGGGGTGACTTAAGAATTTATCTTCTCACACTTCTGCGAGCTGTTAGGTCCACAGTCAAGGTGTGAGGGGGTTTGGCTCCTCCTGAGGCCCCCCCGCTTTGGTTGATGGATGGCAGCCCTCCTAGGTCATCCCCACATGGCCTTTCCTGTGAGCACACTCTGCTGTTTCTTCCTCTTGTGAGAAGAGCTGGTCAGATAGACCAGATGGGCTTGGGGCGCACTCCTAGGTCCTCATTTAATTTCAGTGACCTCTTTAAAGATCTCCACACACAGTCACATTCTGAGGTACTGGGGGTTAGGACTTCAACACCTGAATGGGTCCATCATATTTCAGTCTATAACAAGTATTAAAATGGATTGTATTTATATTTTGACATATCACTGTAAGTTCTACCTCCTGAAAAGTGTTTATTAGCCTTGAAGTGTTCTGAAAGGTTCTACAGGCATGTCTTTCCTCTCCCTACTCCTCGAATAATTCTATATGCATTTGGATTAATTGTTCCAAGGCCATTTAATCATGTATGAAAAGGTGGCTCTCTCCTCCAGAGCCTTCCCTAAAATGTGGGTCAGATTTATGCCATTTCCATGTAGAAAAGCCAGCTCAGATTCATGTAATTCCCATGCAGAAGAGCCAACTCAAGAGTGCGGAAACTAGATCTAGTTAGAGTTTTATCTCTATTTAGTTGGGTGTTCTGGGCAAAGTTAACCTCGCCTCAGGGCAAGGCAAGATGACCATTGGCCTTCACTTCAGGAAACACAAACATGTTCTGTTTCTCTTATTGGGGTCTAAAAGGTATCCAGAGGCTGCTGGTGCTTGTTTACACATAGCTCTTCTCACAGATGGTTCTCTTTAAATAATGCCTGACATTCAGTGGCACACAAATAGCAGCAGATAGCCTTGGAAAGACCACAGGCTCTGCCACCTAAAACAGATACAAGAGTTAGGAGAGACACAGAGCTTTCAACAGTGGAAAAAGAGACACAAAGAAGATTTCTTTTCTCACTTGCAGAGTTCCCCTTCTCCATATTAAAACGTTTCTTTAAAGGAAGAATAGTTATCGCCCAAGGGCCCCTGCTCTTTGGTACGATTAAGAGAACGAGTCACTTCCAGATCTGCTGTGTTTTGACTGCTTTCAGGAGGTTAAACACTAGGAGGACTTTCTGGAAGGCAACTGCTGCGGTCTGAATGTGTTCACTTCTCATCTATCCTTAGGTTGACATTTGTCCTTTCAAGGAGATGGTATTAGAAGGCTGGAGACTGTTTGTTGATGGGAGGGTGGTGATCAGGTCATGAGAGCTGAACCCTCATGAGTGGGATTAGTGTCCTTATAAAAGAGGTCCAAGGAAACTTGTTTGTCCTTTGTCCATGTTAAGACACTATAAGAAATCACCATCTATGCAGCCCTCACCAGACATCAAGTCTGCCTTGATCTTGGACTTTCCAGACCCTAGAAACATAGATACGTTGCTGTCTGTGGGCCACTCTATGTATGGGATTTGTTACGGCAGCCCATGAAATCCTAGCTACTAAATTAATAGTGCATCAAACATTAAAGCTAAAAGGGACCTGGTATTATTCTGATATAAACCCTTCATTTGAATATGTAAAAACAAAATAAAACTGAGATTCCAGAAATCAGAGGCTCAAGTGCTGAGTAGTCAGAAATCATACTGAGTCACTGTTATGTCTCCCCGCTGGTTCAAAGATAGTGACTCACACTTCCTCATGTGTCTGTAAACCTCAGACAGCTGCTGGGAACAAGTAACACGGGTGCCCCCCATCCAGGGGTTCCCCACCCTTGGGTTCAAACAACCACAGATCAAAAATGTTTGATGAACAAAGAGTGAATCTGTGCTAAAGACTTTTTATTTTGTCATTGTTCCCTAAAGAATAGAGCTTAACAATTATTTATATGGCATGTACTTTGTACTAGGTATTATAAGTAACTTAAAGATAAAGTAGGTGGGAAGACGCATGTAAATTAGAGAAAATACTATTCCATTTACATAAGGGAGGTGGGAATCTGCAGATTTTGTTAGCCTGGGGGAATCAATCATGGAATCAAGCACTCATGAATACTGAAGGATGACCGTGCTCTATAAACACAGATACACTGACAATGCCATTGCCCTAAAACAGTGATAAAAGCTATGAGCAGTAGGTCCTTTATTTTAATATAATTTAGTAAAATAACTTCTAAATCCAAAGTTATCACCAAATCACAACCACTTGATTACACAATGTGTTACACTGTAGAATACAATGAAACTTTTAGAACTGAAGAGATGATTGAGATTTAGCACTAACTCATAATTTTGAAGATAAACAAAGGACAAGAATATCCAAGACTCTCTTATAAAAGAAAGGGAGACAGCTTTTTATAGAAGACTGTGGCTAAAAAACAAGAAGACAGTAGGAAATCAATTAATGGAACAGAACTCAGAAAAAGATGTGCGTATGGACACTTGACATATGATAGAGCTAGACAAAGATGGGCTAGAAAGAGACAGATTTATCAAGAAAAGATTCTGGGACAGTTGCCTATTCATCGGACAAAAAATAGCATGAGCATGAGTTTGTTTTGTATTGCCATAACAAAATACCTGGACCTGGGTACTTTATAAAGAGAAAAGACTCTGGTGGATGAAGAGTCCAAAGGGCATGGCACCAGCATTCTAGCAAGAATGTCCCCTGGCTACATCACACCAGGGTAGAAAGCAGAAAGGGGGACTAAGTGGCATAAAGAAATGACACAGGAAAGTAAGGTGTAGCTAAAACTGGTTGAGAAAGGAGGTGTGACAGAATCCCAGGACACATTTGCAGATCAGTTCCTGAAGCCCTGTACCCATATGGGCTTCTCAGGAGAACTCAAGCAGGTTTTCTACAGGATGGCCTAAACCTGATGTCAGCCCGAGGAATGGGTAATAACAAGAAGGAGAGCCCACACTCGGTCTGGCCACTGCATCTGTCTTGCTTGGTGGCCCACTCTCATGCTTTGGGGCGCACTTCTTTTCTTACTCTTACTCTGCCCAAACTTGTTCTGCAGAGTCTGGGTCTTTTCCTACCTTTAATAAAGCTTTGCTACTATTTGTGCTCCTCTTGACCAATTCTTTGCTCAGGACAGAAAGAACCTGGAAACCACCTCCAGAAGGAGATTCTACCACCCCAAAATCTGGTGAAAGAAGGGCTAAATGGAAGGGGACTGGTTTTAAAATAACCTACTTACTTGAGAACTAATTCATTTACATGAGACTTTACTTATTCCCCTGAGAGACAGCATTAATCTACTCATGATGGTAGAGCTCCAATAATCTAATGCCATCTCTCACTAAGGCCCCATCTTCTAAAGGTTCTGCCTCGGACACATGAAACCTTGAGAGACAAGCATATCCAAAACACAACACACATCCTACTTTACTCCCTTAAAAAAATCAATTACAGGTAGATTAAAATGCATACAAAATGCATTAAGACCTAAATAGATGCAGATATATATCATGTTCATGACTTGGATTAGGAAATGATTTCTTAAGACATAAAGCATAAAGGAATAATTTACTAAAATTGATTACATTAGAATTAAGAGCACCTGCTTGTCAAAATGCATCAATAAGAGAGTTCAAACACACACACACACACACACACACATACACATGCATAAATATATCAGTTTATTTGTAACATATAGAAACAACAAAGGACAAATGTCCAGCATACATTTCCACAAATTCTTAATAAGAATTGATAAGCATAAAACAATCTAATGAATGTAACAGAAAAAATTTGTTTTGAACAGTTAATTGTGCAAAAGAGGGAACCCCACTTGAACAGTAACACAACTAAAGATAATCTCACAAAGAAATGCAATTTAAAACCACAGTGATTCTCCATATAAACCAACAAGATTAGCAAAAATACCTCAATAACATCAAGTCCTGGTGCAGATGCAGGGCCACTGGACCCCTTTTATTGCTCATAGAATTACAAATTGGTGCTAATAGTTGAATTTCCTTAGTAAAAAAGACATGAGCACAATGTATACCCCACACAAATGGGCTTGAATAATAGGAGACATACATAAGAACCCATAGGTTTAGAGTCACTAATTAGAATTTAGGCTCAATTTTCTCATCTCTAAAAATTAAGAAGCCACAAGAAGTTCACTAGCAATTGAGTGGATGAATTATAGACATTTATACAACAGAATACTTTTAAAAATTAAAATTAATACATGCTACTGTTTCATACATTAACATGATGAACTTTACAAGACTTGGAGCCAGAAGGTGCTACGGAGTCAAGAGGCTGTGCTACACAGATTTTTTTTTTTTTAAAGAAGAGGGGTGGATCTTGGCAGATGTTAAGTCACTCAGCTATTCAGCCCTGGAAAGAATATCTGAATATTTGAGGCCAGACAAGTGAACAGACTTTTAAGTTCTCTAGATAACACTGCTGGATATGTCTGTAGTCTGGGATTGCTTAAGTTGCATTTTTCTGGCCAGACATCAAGGCGTTTCCAAGCACCAGACTCTTCAAACACTGTTTCATGTTATCATCACGGATTTCAATCTGCATTGTTATAGCTGTTTTCCAGACAAGAAATCTGAGGTTTACAGAGGTTAAATGCCTGCTCCCCTTAATGTAGGCTGAAAGGGAGATGGTGTAGTAGAGCTTTTCAAATTTTCTCTGCATGTGAACCCCCTTGAGATCGTATTAAACACAGACACTGGCTCACAAGGTCTGGGCCAAAGAACCCCAATTCATGACAAGCTAGCAAGGACCTCGGGGACCACACTGCTTTCTCTAACCACCCTGAGTACTTTGGGTTCAGCAGCCACACTCCACGGAACTCCAATGCCACCAGTTTGTATCTTAATATCATGGGACAATTACATCACTTTTCCTCATCTTTAAAAATGAGGGTTTTACACTGGGTGTGGTGCCATATGCCTGGAATCCCAGCCTTTTTGGAGGCTGAGTCAGGAGCCCATTCTAACAACTACATGATTTAGGAAGAACTAGTCTCAAAATAAAAATATTTTTCAAAAAAGTCAAGGATGTAACTCTGTTCAAAAACCCCAAGTTTAACCCCTAATACAAAAATAAATATTAATAATAATTAATAAATGAGAGTCCTAGTGAAACAGTTACCACCACCAAACAAAACAAGCCTGTTGTCTCATGAAGTTGAAGAATGAAATTGCAGAAGTAAAGCTTCCAGGCTAAGTGCTCCTTGGAAATATAAGAAGAAAAAAGGCTCCCAGTAGCTTGAGGAGGGGGAGTCGCAGGAAGTGGGGTGTCAGGTTGCTTCTTTTGTCTTGGTTTGGGAGCTTGTTCACCTATCCAGTGACCGTAGCTCTGTGGGTTAGAGCAACCAACTGGAGTTCAGTCTTCATAATATAGAGTTTGAGGAAAATTAGTTACTCAGCTGGCAGAGTTCAAAGGAAACCTATTACTCCACATTTGTAAATTCCGGAATTCAATCCAGAAGTAGGTGTTGTTAACCAACAGCAGATTCTGCTGAAGAAGCTTCTTGCCTGAGAGTTAGAATTGATTCTTAAGTTATTAGCATTTTCCCTGTTTGCTTTTTCTGTGCTGGACTAACTATAGAGCTTGAATTAATTTTCCTTGTAACTAGACTACTCTGTCTTAGACCCTGTCCCTTATTGGCTGCCTATTTGTAAGCTAAATAGCGAACCTGCCTTTTACACTAGGTCCTCAGTCTCACCTTAGAGGGTATTGCCATAGTTAGAGCTACAACATGCATGAGAGGGTTTAAAACAATGCCTGGTGCTTAGTAAGCACCAACAATATTAGTCATGTTTAGTAAGTAATGGATAGCTATTCCTCTAGTGAAAATGTGTCTGCTACTGGAAAGAACTGGTAAATTATACCAGAGAGCTACCAGGGAAAATCTGTGCCCCAGAACAGCAAGGAGCTCTGCTGCTGTCTCTTTCATGCTTCAGTCACACATCTTGCCTGATCTAATTAGTGTGCCTAACGTTATAGAAAAACACTTGATTTCCAGAAAACTTATATAGAGGAATAATCTCCCACGTGTTTTGCGAATCAAGCGCACTAGGTAAGAGAAGACAAACTTTTTTAGAAATGCCACTAAGGCTGAGAATCTATCTAATTATTAAAAACTGCTGATGAAATCCAGACTAGCAAAGACTTTATTAATAAAAACCACTTTAATACTCCCTTTTTACATAGGTAAATAATTTTGAGGACAAAATCCAGTGTTAAACAGAGTCACTTTGGTGGGTTAACTAGTGGCAACCTGTAACACCCAGCCGAACTGAGTCAGCCTGATGCTGGGTGTGAAGGCGGATGGACGGGAAGCTTGTCAACAGCATAAAATGAGAGCTGGAGGGGAAGATAGCGCGCCCTTGGTTGTCCGGGAGAAGTCTGTAATGCTGGTTTTCCTAATGTGAACCCAGCTGTTCTCGTAGTCTGAGGAGCTCCGGTCTTTGCTGTCACTGAGCATAGCTGAGGTTCTTTTGGGGGGAGCTCTGGTCCTTACTTTGAGCATCACTTCCTGGCTCCAGTGCAGATCTCTCAGACTGCTGGCACAGATCCTTCATCCCACTGGGGCAGTAGCTTCCACTACTGACCTTTGAGTCTTCCCAGTGCAAATCCTTAATACAGACTTGCACGAGACATTGTCGAGGGCTCTAGGCCCGCAGTTGGACTTGTGGAGGACATTGCCATGGGCTCTTGGTCTTCAGCTGGATTCTTTGGCTCTCTAGTGTGTGGGCAGCTCTCACACTGTTTTGCATTTGACTCTTTGGGTGAATATTATAAAATAATCCAATAAATTGTGTGTCCTGTATTAACTCTATTTCCTTGTAAACCCTGACTACAACAGTCACGGAGTGACTAAAGGTTTTGGGGAGGGATGCAAATGAGAAACCCTATTAAGACCAAGTTGTTTCTTCCTCTAAAAGCTGCTACAATACCACTGTCTGTCTAATCACTGAGGTTAAAGCTATGGCACAATCTTTGTGTATTCCTTGCCTTAATGTACCTTTGTCATTTAGTCAAAGCCAAAGATTAAATTTAGTAAGTTTAGGAAGGATCTTATAACACTAATAAGGCTCATCTATCAATGTAGAGATAAACTAATTCAATTATAAAGATACTTTCTAAACAAAGGTATGCCCTCTATTGCTGGTTCAGCAGGAACTGATTTGTTCAAGTAAAATGCATAGTATATACAATCTAGCATCAATTAAAATTTTCAAATTTGGTGCAGCTAATATTAAAACTAATGTAATCATGGACCTTCTGTGTCATTTTTTAAAAAATTAATACCTGTGTACATGTTAGTGAAAACAAAATATTTCAAGAACCTGGTATGTCTTACTCCTTGTTATAGTTTATACAGAATATCATTTTCTTCCACTAAAACTGAGGTAAATCAATCTTTTTGTCTTTGCAAAAACTGGACTTTTTATAGCACACAGACCTCACCCTGTGTAGAGACAGATTTTTACCATTCAGTTATTTCACCTGTAAACCTAAAAATCATTTCATTTTATAACTACTATATTGTTCACATTGGTGATATGTTCAGTATATGCCAAAAGAATTGAAAAAACATAATTCTGTATAATAAATGAATAATCTGTTATTAAAGGGGATGGCTGAAAAGTAATAAAACCATTGCCAGAAATCTATTCCTATTGTTACAGGCAGCTGAGTTAGTTAGAAATATTATAGGCAGTGAGACAGGGCTAGGTCCTTGATGGAGCCAGGGCAGAAGCCTGGATAGTTTGCAACTGTGGGGGAGACAGACACTTCCTGCTGTGGGCCAGGCCTCAAGACAAAGGATCAAACAAATGTATCCACATCCTAAGGACTGATATTCTAATTAGTTCCTTATCACCCTGAGGAAGGAGTCACCATCCCATCCCCCTAGGGAAGAGTCACAGCTCCAAGAATGCTGCTTCCTATGTGACTTGCTTTCCCATTTGTCCCCAATTTAATCAATTTTACCTGAACTACTAATCCTATTGGCTAACTGTAGTTATGTCCCACCTTATGCCCATCTGCTTTGTGAGTTCCTAGTCTTCCCCCACCTTGGTCCCATCTCACTTCATGGTTTTGCTCTATAAAAGTCCCTGGAAAAGTCAGTCTTTGGCAACTTGCTTTAGGACCCCTTCTGTCTCTCTCAGACAGAAGCTTTCTTTCTCTCAATAAATACATTCTACTCTTAACCTCCATTGTTCCTAAAATTCATTTTTCAATTTTAGAGAACACGAACTCACAGACATAGTAGGTCTGGAGTTTCATTCCCCTATCTCACTATTTCCACTGAGAGATTTACTTACCACAACTAGGTCAGAAATGACTTTCTTGCAGTCTTATTATTTTGGTTTTACCTCTCCTGTTGCTGTTGAGGTTCGGCTACCCATTATAGTTACAACTGATGACAACCAGGCCCACAGTATGATTTTATAGGTCTGAGACACTTGTCTTTGAGGATCCTTCTTACATAAAAATGTTAACAGTTACATCTTATGGCAAGGTTGGGAAAGGACAAATATAATCAGGCTCCGTTCAGTAACGTATACTCATCATTATTCTTCTAATTTTTAAAAATGAATTTTTCTCCTAATTCTAAAAAAAATTAAAATTTAAATGGATCAAAGAACTAAAAGTAAGCAGAAACAACATGCTGGAAAATAAAGTAGGATAATTCTTGAAGTCACAGATGTAGGCAAGAGCTTTCTGAATAGAACTCTGGTAGTACACAAAATAGTAGAGAGAAATGATAAATGGGATATCGAATTTAAAAGCTTATGCACAGAAAAAGCAACAGAGTGAAAAGACAATGTACAGAATGGGAAAAATATCTTGCCAATTATTTCTCAGACAGAGGACTAATATCTAGAATATATAAAGAACTAAAAAATATTAGATATCCTAAATACCTAATCAAAAATGGGCGCATGAAGTGAATGACACTTCACAGAAGAACTACAAACGGCCAATAAAATACACACATAGGACATGTTCAACGTTGCTCACCATTAGGGAAATGCAAATTAAAGCAATACTGAGATTCCATCTTACCCCAGAAAGAATGGCCAATATCAAGAAATCTGATAATAGCTAATGCTGACAAGACTGCAGGGGAGAAGGAACCCTTCTACATTTTTGGTGGGGTTGTAAGCTAATACAACTACCATGAAAGTCATTATGGAACTTCCTCAAAAAACTAGAACTAGACATTCCATTTGACCCGGTTGTTCACCTTCTAGGTATCTTCATGAAAGAGTTAAAGGCATTATGTTACAATGCTACCTGCACACCCATGTTTATAGCTGCACAATTTGTAATAGCTAAGTTTTGGAAGCAGCCTATATGTACATCAACAGATGAGTAGAGAAAGAAAATGTACTATTTACCCACAACAAAATACTACAGTGCCATAAAGAAAGACAGACTTGAATCATTTGTAGGGAAACAGATGCACCTTGAGACCATAATGTTAAATTAAATAAATCAGACATATAAGCTTAAATATCACATGGTTTCTCATAGAAGACTTATAAACTTATAAAAAGCAAAATAAAAATAGGGAATAGGAAGTAGGGAGATAAATCTTTCTCAGATGGGAAGGGGATCAAGAGATGGAGAAGGGAGAGGGAGAGAAGGAAAAGGGGGTGAAAAAGGAATTAAGACGTATTATGTATATGCACCAACTTCACGAAAAAAATGTAGAAATTATGTCTTGCAAACATGCACTAGTAGAAATTAAAAAACATTTTCCTGCATTGCATACTGGACATTATTCCAGCATGATCAATCTGGCTATTCATATACCAGAAGTCTCCCTTGAAAAATAAAATCTAGAGTTGTTGGAATCTTTGTTTCTCAAATCTAAAATTGTTAATGTCACATAAATTAATACTCTTTAGAGACTTTCTTATGTTTATGTCACTTTGGACACTGATGACATTTTCAGTGTATAGTTGTCGTTTTTGAACATTCCCTTTCCTGTCTCTACCCGTAAGTTCTTGCCCACCCCCACCCCCTGCCCAGCTTCTTATGTCCCTATGTAGCCTGGCTGGCCACCAGCCTGCGGCCGTTCTACCCCAGGCCCGCGAGTACTGCCGTTACAGGTGTCCGCCTCTACCGCGTCATCTTTCTCTGAGCATTTCTAGTAAGCAAGATCCACTGACTGACCAGATTATAAACTCTGATTTCCATCCAGAATAGTAGTGTTATCTTATAGGAAATAAATAGGTAGAGTTTAGTAAAGGGAAAAAGAAGGTATTTTAAGAAAACTTCATTTTTTCATGCCTATATCTTATAATCTGAGCAACTACTTTGAAAATAACAATATGCAATATATTAACCAGTCTTAATCTCTCATTATTTTGTTTTGAAATTCTGTATCACCATTTTTAATTTTTTTCATTTTAAAAAAAGAAAAAGAAAAATATTTTTAAAATTAAACAAAAGAATAAAATGGCTATCATAACTCAAGCAAAAAGACCAGCAACCCATTTAAGTCAAAGGACAAACAAAACAACTTAACCTGAGTTTCCATGAGTACAACTGTCAGAATGACTAACCTTGGTTCCAACCACACATAGGGACCTCCATTAGCTAGAAAAGGAGGTGCAGGTGGGTTGTGTGCCTTTTATTTCCTGGCCAATTAAACACCCCTATTTTTCTCCATATTCAATGGAAATGACCTGAAAGCTTTTGAGGCATTAGTCAACAAAATGTTTAGGACATCAACACTTCAAAAGTTATTTTGTTCTCATGCTTCTTTGTGAGATAAACATCTCATAGCCAAATTGTAGTTCTGTATGCTGTGAGAAGACATTGTTTAGTTGGGCTCCTTAGTAGGAAAAGAAAGAACATTAATCTGTTTGCTGGCACCTCCAGGTTCACTTCCATCTCAAAAAATGAAACTGCTTAGCCCTTTTCTGGAAACGAAACAGAACTCTGTGAGTGCAACTCTTCCTGCAATAGAATCTCTATTTAACCTCCCGCACCTTTGTTGAGTCTGAAAGTGAAACCAAATTTGTTTTTCTTTTAGTTAAAATTCTACCTGTGAACGTTTCATGAAGATAAGAGGAAACAGGGACAGGTAAAGCAGTCTTTTTCCTGAACAAAGGAAAGGATGCAAAATCCACCGAAACTTAGCAGAGGCATTTTGTGCATTTGCAAAATTTTATGAATATTTGCCAGGCATCAGCTTCATAATGAAATAATGGATAAACACAAAAGTTCTCTTTCCTCCAGCGTCTCACTCTAAGACTTACTGATTTTTCTCATGACAGCAAACAAAAGAAACAATACAATCCCAGGCAGATAAGTACATGCCAAACACATCATCAGCTTAAGAAAAAATGTTTTCACATTAGATCCTCCCAAAATCTACCTCTGACAAGTTCATGCAAGAGATTGTAATCTCCAGACCTAGCATGTGCTAAACAGCTCAGAAGTTGAGTTGTGGAACTTTCCTGGTACTCTCCCCAATCTCTCCCAGGCACTTGTGGCCTGCTGCCCAGGGCCTGGCACCACCTCCTGCAAGAAGGAGGCCATCAGTACCGCCCTTTCGCACCTCCTCTTCCTACCAAAGCCACTTCAGGGACTCGGCCTGTCCCTCTCCCCCTCTGTCTCTTGCTCTATCTTTTCCTACTCAAAGGCTTACTGTTTACTTACTCAGTGCCCGACTTGGGGATCAAAAACAGACAGTGACAGACCTCTAAAGGAATACAACTTTAAGCACAATACTGCCACAGATTCTTCAAGAAAACAAATGCACAAAGAAAGTGGTTGAAAGAAGGGGCTAATTGTGTACTGTGTAACTCTGAGTCGAAGTGCTTAATTTAAGGCAGGCATCCTGGGGAAAGGGGAGGAAAGTCTTATCCCCATCATTTGTACCCTTGGGCCTACCATCTGAATCTTTACAGAACAGAAATTCAAGATACTAACTGCCCTGACCAAGAACACATAGCTCCTTCAATCTCTTTCTGAGTTTCATAAGCGATTAGTCTTAAGTAGCTTCTCTGTCATTTTCTACTCACAAAGTGTGTGGCTCATGTGCTGTACCACAGAGGGCCATTTCTTAGGTGAGGAAAGAAGGGAGCAATAGTCACTGGAGCAGGGCCACTGCCAGGATTGACCTTCTGTGCCACGGTGGGGTCCAAGCCTGGTGCCCATATCCTGCCTGTGGAAGAGAGGCCAAGCCACACAGCCACTTCCTCAGAAGGACTGATGATGTCACATTCACTCTCTTCCCATTTGGATCTTGTGAAATATCCTACAGGGGCCTGGGGGTGTTGCTCAGGGGTACAGTCCTTGCCTGGCATGCATAAAACCTTGGGTTTGAGCCCCAGCACTGTAAAATAAATAAATAAATAAATAAATAAATAAATAAATAAATAACCAACCACATTAGGGGAAACATGCATGTTTCCTTAAGCTTAACGAGTCAGTGCCATTTCGAGAAACGGTGCTCAGGAGGGGTCATCCCACTTCCTGCCTGCTTTTGGAGCTCATCTCAATCTAGCTGAAAGGAGGCAGAAGTCCTGGAGTATGCAGAAGAACTAATGAGGACCTTGTCACAGCTTTCTATTCATGGTGGTCCTAAGAGCTGTCCCAGGGCCATGTTAGAGCCCTGTCCACACCTCCATTACCCTTCACCCTCGTTCATCACAATAAAGCAAACTGTATTGAACACAGCTTGCTTGATACACAACAGTAGTACCACGATAAACTCTCTGATCTCCACCGCATTATTTGCATCAAAGACTACACAAACCCTCCCATCTTCAGTGTGCGCTTGGTCAGGGCAGCTTTGTCATATTTGAGGAAGGCCTTTCTTGATGGTATCTTAGATGTTTTCAGTTTTTAATTTCCATTTTTTTAAAAAAAATCTCTATTCATCTACCCACTGATCTAACCAAGCTTTCCAGGAAAATCATATTTTCTGTGCAAAATCATATTTCCCAGAATGGTTCTGCTTTACACCTATTATTATCCCAGCATAGTATCATTACCAATGTTTGAGAGATGAATGATTTTGTCATTTGGCAAGTGACACCTGAGAGGTGGTTACAGAGTTTGACGCTTCTCCCTTCCACAGAAGAGAACTGACACAGAGTTAATAGCACTGTTCTGACTGTAGAGGTAGAGGAAGAAGGCTGGAGATTCACTAGAAGTGATGGGATGCATTTGGAGAGAGAAAACCAGGCTAGATGCAGGGAAAGGAGAGTGAGTCAGCCTGCCTCTCCCACTTACTCCACACAGATCAGCTTGGTGCCATGATGAACTTCTTTTTACAAGGAAAAGGTAGGTTGGAAACTCCCAACAGGGCCCATTACCATAGCAGATGGCTGTGCAGGGGATTCACACAGTACTGAGAAGACAGTTTGGAAAGCTATCTGAAGTGCACATTCTGTATTGTCGCAGAGCAAGAGGCCAGCAGAGCAACTCCTATCCCCCTGTGACATGCTGCAGTGCTCTCTTGAAACTGCAACCACTGCTACAGTGAATTAAGCCCAGAGGGTCGTGGCCACAGTGTAACTCCATTCTTAAGACTTTATTCCACTAAGCTTAGGTGGGTGGCAGCAGCACTGTGATTCAAATGCTCTAATCCTAGGCCCAGCAGAGGTCAAGACCCTGGTTTCTAGCCACATGGTACCCCAACCCCCAGGCAACTGGTGACCTCACTCAAAGAGAAAACTGACACATAGCCTATGTGTCATTACACCTGGCTTGACTGTTAGCCAGATATTAACTCTACTTCCTCAGACTCTTCCTCACACCTGCTGGCTGCAGAGGAACACTGGCAGGTACCCAAACCAAGCCTGCTGCTTATCTAACCTCCCTTCCTGGTGAGCATTCTACAGTACCACGCATGGCTGTGGTGACCACGCTCGCCCCAAAACTAACCAGCGTCAGCCATTCTAATGTAGATGAATTCCCTCAGGTTTTGCTTTCCTGAACCTTTATTTCTCTTTTTATTTCTGAAGGATATCATTGCTGGGTGCAGTATTCTTGACTGGCAATTGTTTTTTCTTTCAGGATTCTTTCACAATCTTGAAAGAATCCTGAAAGAATCCAGACCAAGGATTTCTCTTGGTCTGCAAGATTTCCACTGAGAAAGCTTCTGTTGGTCTAACAAGGATTGTCTTATTTGTGACTTGTTTTTTTTCCTTGCTGCTTTTAGAATTCTCTCTTCGGCTTGGATTTTGATGCTTTGGTAATGATACGCCATGGGGAGGATTTAGGTTGAGTCTAATTGAGATTCTTGCCTTTCATGGATGTGAATGTCTATGTGTTTCTCAGTGCGGTGATACCTCAGTTCATGAACTTAATCTTTTCACAATTTTGCTTGCCTACTGAATTGGACAAGAATCAAATCAAATTCCGCACAAAGTCAACATTGAACATTGAACCTAATCATTGAATTCAATTCAGTCCTCATCCAATTCAGTTTGCAACAAGAATCATGGGAAGAATTAAGTTCATGAAGCAAGGTATCACTGTACTTGGGAAATTTCAGCTATTATTTTGTTATATATATTTTGTGCACCTTTTTCATTTCTTTTCTCTTTGGATTCCCCTAAAGTGAATGTTATTGGCTTGAGTGCTGTGTGTCTCAAAGGCTTTTTTGACTCTTTAAAATATTTTCTGATTTTTTCTTTGATTGGGGTAAATAAATCACAAGATCTATTTTCAAGTTCATAAATTCTTTCCACTTCATCTATTGACTTCTCAACTGTATTTTTTATTTTGTTCATTGAATTCCTCAGCTGCAAGATTTCTGTTTGGACATTTTAATGATATGTAACTTTTTATTGAATTTTTAATTTCAGTCATGCATATTTAAAACTTCATTGAATTGTTTATATTCAAAGTAGTTTTATTTATAATTACCCCAAGCTGAAAAAAAATCTCTATTGGCCACTGATAGGAGAATGAATAAGCACATAGTTTACTACTAATAAAAGGGAACAAATTACTTATATATGCAAAACAAGGATATGTCTAGCAAATTATTAAAGCAAGCCTTGGAGGTGTCTTGGTGGGTCATGAAGATGTGGCCTTGGGTTTCCTATGTAGTCCAATGTCCTTCATTTTTGGCTCTGTTCTCCTGCTCTGCTCATGGCTACCAGGAACTAAGTAGCTTTTCTCTACCATGTCCTTCCGCTACAGCGCTCCTGTCTTGGAGCCAATTAATATGGACTGAACTTCCCCAAACTGTGAACTAAAATAAACCATTGAGTGTTGAGTATTGTATCTTAGCAATGGAAAGGTAACCAATACTGATCCTTATTTACAAATGCCTTGGAGATTGCATCCCTGATAGTGAAATATCAATAAGAAAGACATTTTTTAAACCTTCATAGTGCACTAAGGGTAGCAACTGCTTCTACTTTTACACACACATGCACACATGACCTATCCTTAGTAGAACTGAGTTCTAGAAATATGGGCCTTTTAAAGAAATCCCAGCCTTGTATTCCTAGAACATTTTACTCAATGAATGAACATTTCCTCTTTTACCTCCTTTGTCTCTTGGTCTGATAAGAACAGTAATTCAATCTAATTTGTCCTCTCTGGTTAATTAAAGTTACTTCAGTATTTACATTTACAAGAATATCTTTAAATCATAAAATGAAAGATTTACCACTTTTAAAGGAACTCCATGGACTAGGAAGCATGTAAAAGATTTCTTTTTAGGCTTTGGAGGGAGTACTTAAAATTTCCTCTTTTATAACCACTGTTTAGATGACAATACTGCTTGAAAGAGGAAGAGCCTTCAGATTCTGAAGATTGTTAAGTGCTACTCAGTCATCCAGCCAGCATGTATGATACTATAGTAAGCTCTCGTAGGAGCTAGCAACAAAATATACGACAAAATTCCCTCTTCTGTGCAACTTACATTCTAATGAGTGGAGTAGTCAGAAAATAAATAAACAAACATATCCACAAAGAACAACAAATCCTGGCATGACTGTGATTAAAACAAACGAAAAAATGAATCCTCATACATTGTTGGTGGGAACCCAAACTAGTACAACTACTATGGAAATCAGTATGGAGATTTCTCAAAGAACTAAAATTAGAAATTCTGTATCACCTAGATAGTTCCTTTCTATGTATGTTCCCCCAAAGAGCTGGCGGCATCACAGTTTTACATTCATGCCAGTGTTTATGGGAGCACAATTCTTTTTCCCCCAATTTTTTTATTTAAAGAAGGAAAGAAAAGAAAAAAAAATAGAAAAAAAGAGAAAAAATTAAAATAATACAAAAAGTAAAATAATAAAATTAAAATAATAAAATAATAAAAGAGAAACAATTAAATAATTAAATAATAATAATAATATTTAGTGTTTCTGTTTTAATATTTAGATCCTTGATCCATTTTGACTTTAGTTTAGTGTATGGTGATAGGCATGGGCCTATTTTCAGTCTTTGGCATGTGGAGAGCCAATTTTTCCAACACCATATATTAAAGAGGCTTTTTTTCCAGTGAACATGTTTGGCCCCTTTGTCAAATATCAGGTGGCTGAGTGTCTTTGTAGTAGTGTTTTCATCTTCAAGTCAGGAATTGAGATGCCTCCTCATCTTGCCTTTGTTGTCCAGAATCACCTTTGCTATTCTAGGTTTCTTCTGTTTCCAGATGAATTTTAGGAATATTTTCTCTAGACCTGTATGGTATTTTGACTGGGATTGCATTGAATCTGTATAACAGTTTGGGGAGTATGGTCATTTTCATCCTAACCAAGATCAAGCAATATCCTTCCATTTTCTAATATCCTCTTCAATCTCCTTTTTTAGCGTAGCATAATTTTCAACATATCAGTCTTTTACATTCTTGGTTAGGTTGATTCCTAAGTATTTCATTTTTTTAGATGCTATTGTGAAAGGTCATATTTCCATAATTTCTCTCTCAGTGAGTTTTTTGTTTGTGTACAGGAATGCTATTGATTTTTGAGCATTGACTTTGTATCCAGCTATGCTGCTGAATTTGTTTATTACTTCTAGTAGTCTTTTAATGGAGTTTTTGGGGTCTTCTATGTAGAGTATCATGTTGTAGCAGCACAATTCTTAATAGCTAAATCCTGGAAGTAGGTGTCATACCCATCAAGAGATAACTAGATAAAGAAAATGTGCTACCTATTTATAACAGAATATTACTCTGCTCTAAAGAAGGATAAATTTGAAACATTTGTATGAGAATGGATACATCTGAAAAATTTAATATTGAATGAAATGAATCATACATGTAAGAGTCCAGCAGATGGAATTTTTTTTATTCTCATTTCCTCTAAACTGATATGTAGCACTAACTTAAGCTGGTCCTGCACTTTTGCACAATGTACTGTCTGAAGTTTTAATGCTCTTGGCTTGAAGTTATGTCTCAACGTACTTCTTTTCCCACCTACATGTCTTGCAAGAGTTACACTATTGTGAGTACTGAAAATGCTAGTTCCTGTAATTGCATAGTTCAATCAAACATTATCAAAGCCAATGAAATAGAAATTGTTTCTCAAAACAAATTAAGTCAAATGTTTTGGGAAAACTTAGTAGTTACATAAAAAGTTACAGAATGATGTAAAAGATTGGAGGAGATCATAAATATATGAATAATTCTTCAATTGGACTCCTCCAAAATGTAGTTTTTAAAAAATTCTTCATCTAAAGAAGCTGAATCCTCATTGATGCCAATGAGCAGATCTATCCAATATTAATAATAATTTTGACTCTATATTATTCATAATGAGATAAAATGAACAAGGTATGTACACATCAATTACTGTAATTCTCAGATATAATCACCTTTAAAACTAACTGATGGCGGATTCCAGTCAGATTGCAGGAATGACCTGACTGTAATTCTCTAGAGAGACACACTAACAGCAACAAATGTCCCAGTTTAGAGGTGGCAAAAGACCTGATGGCGTGAAGAGTACGAAGTCTACACCACACAGAGGCATTTCCTGAGGGGATGAGGTGAACAGGCTGGTGGACCACTGGAGGGGACAGGCGAGCTTTTATCTAAGGACTACAGGAAGGTGTGGGTGCCATGATCTTATTGTCACCCACTTCGGAACTCACTAAGTTTTCCCCAACACAGAGGAAAATGATTCCTCCTGCCCAGATCTATGACTGGGGCAGGGAGGAATAGCTGTGAGGGTCAAGAGAGCTTTACAGAGGACATCAGATGGAACTTTTGATGCCATCCCCACATAAAAGAGGGAATATAGCCCTTTGATTTTTTTATGTTAAAAACATTAATTTACTAAAACTTTCATTTATTTTGTACTCAGTCTGTGAAATGCTTTGGCCTTTTCCTCATATTTTAACACTTTAGAAAGCTCAAAAGAGAGAGGCAGCTGAACCTCCTCAGAGTCTTGCAATCTCTAGGCACCCACCTCTTCACCTGGCCATGGATGGGGCACCTCATCCTTCACATTGCAGACTTTCTTATTTTCCCCTTGCCCACAAGAGAGCGATGCCGATGCCCTCCACATCTCACATACTTTTATTGCCATACCCCGCCTTTCACATGTGTGGCAGCCATTGTGTTTGCGCCTCTGAGTTATATAATGGCATTAAAATAGTTTTTTGGGGTCTTCTCACCTGTCTTTGCCATTTCCCATCACTTGTTTCTTTCCTCCCTGGTTATGTGTTTTGCACATTCATTTTTCCTGGAAAGTGGGCTTAAGAGTGTAATTTAAAAGTGTAGGTTCACACAATGTCTAAAACTTTAACAAAAAAAATTACCTTATCAATTTATCTATGCACAAAAGGAGTTTGAATTTTAAAATCTGACAAAAGTTGGGCTGCGGATATAGGTCAGCAGCACAGCGCCTGCCTGGCAAGTGCAAGATACTGAGTTTGATTCCCAGTACTAAAATAAAATAAAATAAAATAAAATCTGACGAAAGCAAGCTCATCTACAGCAGCAAGGCCAGAACAGGAAGTAATGGTTCAATGTTGCCCAATGAGGCATGACTAAGCTCAGAGCCACAGCTGGGATGTGCTCAAGACCAAGGTCCCAAATTAAAGTGCTGCTACACTTTATATATGAAATGTTCCCCAAAGTCCATACGTGAAAGTTTAGTGGTCTGTAGTGATACTCAGAGTCATGGAGGCTTCAGGAGGTAGGACCTAATGGAAGAATATTTCAACATTGGAATAATGCTCTGGAAGGAGAATTGAGACCCACTCCCCACTCCAACTCCTATTATATCTTCTCTGCTTCCCAGCTCACAGAAAGTGAGTAGTTTTCTCTGGCATAAGCTCCCACCATGATTCTCTTCCTTGCAACAGGCCCAAAGAAAACAGTCAGACTTGATCTAAAATAACCCTGAAGCAAAATGCAATTCTCCTTTTTTAATTTTTGGTAATGAGGAGCAAACTCACAACCTCACACCTGCCAGGTAGGTACTTACATTGCTGAGCTATATCCCCAATCCTGCCCTTTATTCTTATATCAGGTATTTGATCACAGCAGTGGAAAGCTGACTAACATAGGTTCCAAAGGATCTTTTGGAGTATTTGCTGAAAATGTGGATTCCTAGGGACACTGTCAGAAACTCTGATTCCATAGGTGCAGAATAGGTCACAAAATGATAGGACTACATATAGCTTGGTGATCATATGGTACCTAATAGCTGAGAGATATAAGACTGGGTCCTGGATTTGAAGGTAATTAACATTAGACCAGGCAAATCTACTTCCCTGAACTTCTGCTTCCCAGTCTGTAAAAGATGGGGAAGTAATAATGGAATTGGTTGTTATGAAAAATGTCAATGTTTTTTTCCTTCACCTTTCTGAGTATGATAAGTACTTCCTACATCTCCAACCTAACCCAAGGTATATTACCTTGGAAGGGGTAAGGATACAGGAAAGATAGGACAATTTGTTTCAGAATGTTTGCAAAGAGAAAGAAGGTCTTGGTATTTAGATTATGTCATTCAAAATAGGACTATGCAGAAATATCATTTCTATGAGAGAGAATCTCTATTTTCCTTTATCCATTCCTACACTCATTCTTTTCACATACTACACAATAACATAAGAAAAATCAAGTATAGAAGTTTTAAGCCATGAAAATTCTCTTATCATTTAGAAAATAGACCCTCTATTGTTAGAGGCCCAGCCACAAGGTCTGGGATTCTGTAGTAGAATGAGGGTATGTAAGAGGAAAAAAATTAAAAATTCCTCTATTTGTTTTCTGGGTTTTTTGTCATTGTTTTTTGTTTGTTTGTTTGTTTGTTTGTTTTTTGAGACAGGGTCTCGCTATGTAGTTCAGATAGGCCTTGAACTCACTATGTAGCCCTTGATGGGCTTGAACTTGAGACACTCCTTCTGCCTCAGCCTCCTGAGTCCTGAGATTACAGGTATGCACCACCATGTCTGGTCCCAGCCCTCTTTGGTTGAGGGCATTGCAGAAAAAAGGACATCAAAACTGAGAAGAGAGCAAATGATGCTGAGATGAGTGGAGAGAAAGAGGGGGCATATACTTCCAGAGAAGAGGTATCTGGGATTGCCCCTCTCCTTCCCAATTACCACCTAGACTTAAGCTTTATTTTAGGTTGTCTGGGCTATGAGAGCAGAGGGGAGGGACAAATATGGCCTCCACTGATGTTGGGTGGGTCTTTTTCAACAGACTGATTTTAATGTGCATTGAGTTTGAGAACCACTGAACTTGAACAGAGGGAGCACATGAGTTCCTTTTTAACACAAAGCCTTTGTGCAAATAAAGAGACTAATTGCAAACAAAAGGAAAAGTCTCTTAGAGCACCTGAGATAGTGGTTTTACTGGGCATGCTTAATATACAAATAAAAAGACTGTATAAAGAGCTCTTCTCTAAAAACTGTTGTAATAGCCAATGTGCAACCCAAAGTATGTAATTCTCTGGCTAAGATTCCAAAAACACAGAAATAGGCAGAGAAATAAAAATCAAGATTTCAGCTAACATGACTACAGTTCTCCCTTTAACCAAAAAAAATTTTTTTTTCTCCTCAGTTAGAATAAGATGATTGAAATAAAAGTGTTTTCTTAAATAGCTGGTCATTAGTTGCAAATTCTGGTGGGCTTTCTTTTTGGGGTTGGAGCTAGTACAGTAGTGTGGGATGCTGGTTAAGTGTGAGGCTTTGGGGTCAGAATTAATGAGATTAGAATCCTGGATTTACATACTACTAACTGTTTAACATAATATCCTTAAGATCCATTCATGTTACTACAAATCACAAATGACAAGATATATATATATATATATATATATATATATATATATATATACTCATTCAGGCATTATAATTCACCGAGGGAATTTTTTATAAAATTCCAGCATCTGAACCCTACCAGAGCTTCTAATTTTTCAGGGTAAACTACACAGTAGGTCTGTTACCCTCGCACGGTGTTGGTGGTATCCGGCATCCTAGTTGGAGCCATCACATTCTTTAGTTTTAATGCCACAATCACACCAGGAGGGTTTGCTAATTAACATGTTCCAGATCAGAAATTGTTTTTCAATGATAAAATTAATAACTTGCTAACGAAGAATATTAGAAACGTTGTGTTTACCAAACCGTTGATATGTAAGGTACATAAACTGACTAAAATATTTAAGCAGAATGAAGCCAGTAGGTTGACAAACTCTATAAAGTTCCAGATACTAAATAGTTCAGGCTTGATGGGGCAAACAAAAAATCAAGCATAACTGCACTACTGAGATTTAACACAGTATAGCAGTGTGAACAAGGAGAGGAATGCATGCAATTTCTCTGGCCATTCTGCAGTGGTAGATTTGTCGTAGCAAAAAACAGCCATAAACAATACATGAACAAATGAGCACAGGTTTGTGTCATTTCCACATGTTGATTTGTAAAAATGTAAAACTCAAAAACAAAACATAAAAACCTCTCTATCCTTGTAAGTCATGCAAACAAAAAGGTGACATCAGACTTGGTCCTTGGGATGTCCATTATTAACTGTCTTCTGTCCTAGACTGAATCCTGAGCACCAACATCCTTGGGGAAATTCCTAACGTCTTCTACCTCTCGCTGTGAATATCTTCATCCCAAGCAGGACAACATATCCCAGCAAACACCACAGGTCATATCTGCCTTCAATGAATCTTTCATGTAGGAAGACAGGATTCCTAAGTCCCTTTAGAGGTCACATGTTCTCAATTTGGATTGGCCATGCTATTGTATGGAGAGCCTTTGTTCTTCCCCCTGGCTTGCTTCCTTCCTCTCAGTTTGTTTTTCGAATTTGTGTAGTAAGTGAAACTAAACAGACTCCACCCCTCTGAGCTAACTGTGAGCCTGTTTCTTACAAAAAGCTGGAGCCTGGCTGATATGGGAAGATTTGAGTCATACACTGATCAAATCATGTCCTCTGTGCAGACCCTTGGGGGTCCCAGTCCTGGGCAGACCTGTGTGTTGATTCTGATCTTCACTGTGCTGCTGCAATCCCTCTGTGTGGCAGTGACTTACATTTACTTCACCAATGAACTGAAACAGGTCAGTACAATGCAATCTTAGCAACTGTTGGGTTCTCTGCTTGTCAGTCTCTCAGCTTGCTTCTCCTTGAAAACTACTGCAAAATAAATAAATGTTTATTTTTCTGTTAGCAGACTCTGCCTGCTAATGCACATAATTACCAAAAGCTTTATAAAAGTGTGAGCCAAATACACTTGCACAACTGGCTCTACTATGTAAAACAGATGTGGGCAACAAAACTCTTGAGAGTTTTTGTTAGTTTTTTTTTTTGTCTAAAAAGTGTACATATATTAGAATATTAGCAGCTGCTACTATGCATGAGTGCTTTCTGCCAAGTCCTTTGTAGTTCTTGACTTGTGAATTCCTGTGGACAAGGGTAACTGGATCAGTGCAGGGGTTTTGTCTGTTCATTGTCCCACCAATGGGGTCAGCATGTGGCTCTCATGTAGGAAAGTGTTCACAAGATATTTGCTGAGTGAGTGAACAAGGATGAAAGGTGCCACTAACACATGCAGCAAACCAAGTGCTAAGCCACTGAACGCTGTTCTTTGCAAATGTGGATAATCTCAGTGGATTTCAGACAGACACAGCAGAAAAGTCAGACCTGGGCTCTGCACGGGCAGTACTCCTAGTGTACTGCTTGTTTGTTCTGACTGCATGACAGTTTCTCTCCCCCACTCTTTTCTTTTAAATATTTTAAATTAATGTACGGAAAGCCTTTACAGAGATAAGTCAGTCTTTCAAAAATGAGCAGATAGAATAATATGCATTTAAACTAAAACCAGAACCAAGGCTTGGAATGCCAAATTTCTCCTTCCTCTAAGATCAGGGGTAGGGATGGGATAGAAGAAGCCAGGCCCTTTGGAATATGCTTGGTTTTAGAATTGTGTCTTCCTGTACTAACAACAATAAGTGAGAACGCAATGAACTGGTCTTCTGCTTGCTCCTTGAACACAAACGTATCATGAGTAAAGTTCCTAGTAAAGAAGTTATCAGACAGACTCAGCATTTGCCTGTTAGTGCAATTTTATGCTGGGAATTAGTCCAAGTACTAATAGGGAGAAAAAACACTGTTGTTTTACTGCATGTATTACTCATCTGTATAAAGCTTCTGAAACTGAATGCAAAACTTGAAGATTTTAATTTCTTTTGTATATTCAAAACATATATATGTATACATATGTAAATATACATACATGTATATACTCAGGGTCTCGTTATGTAACTCAGGCTGGCCTCAAATCACAGTGATCCTGCTGCCTCAGCCTCTGAGTGCTAGGATTTCAGGCATGTTGCACCACCATCCCTGACTTTGACCAATTATATATTTTTTAATTTAAAAAATCAAAACAAAAAAGAAGGATAGAAATGATACAGAATTTTTAAAAAGAAAAAAAGTAGGGAATTAACTCTAGTTAATATTTTGCACATTGTTATCTCAGAACTAGTTGTTCAAGTTACAAAATCTACATACAAAAGTGATGAATCAAACAAAATGGATCAAAGATCTAAATATTAAAGCAGAAACACTAAATCTGTTGTAAGACAAGGTAGGTAGAAATCTTGAAGATGTAAGGGTAGGCAAAGAGTTCATGAACAAAATGCAAAACGTATGCACGGGAAATACTTCAAAGAATCAACAACTGGGATCTTATCTTATTAAGAAGTCTTTGCACTTCAAAAGAAATCACCAACAGAGTGAAAAGAAAACTCACAGAATGGGAAAGAATTTTAGCCAGCAGTCCCTTAGATAAAGGACTTATATTTAGAACATATAAAGAGTTAAAAAACCTCAAACTCTCCCCCAAATTCAAAGACCCACTCCAAAATGGGCATCTGAGATGAACACACAGTTCTCAGATGAAGAAGCACAAATGGCAAATAAATACATGAAGAAATGTTCAGCATCACTGATCATTTGAGAAATGCAAACTAAAGCAGCACTGAGATTCCATCTCACTTCAGAAAGAATAGCTGCCATCAAGAAATCAACCACTTTTTTTTCAGAATATTTGTCTTTTTCATCTTCTTTTTTTTGGTCACAGAATTCTGTTTGCAGTAGAGGAAACTAGCATTGCAGTCTGGTGGTAAATGGCTTGTTCACATAAACCAGTATATGTTCATCCTTTAGCGCAGAAAGCCCTAATGGAATCCCACCCATAACTGGAATTCAGGGCCTCTCCAATATTTTCTCTCTCTGTTTTTGTCTTTTTTTTAAATAAACATTTTCAAGGTTTGTCCAAAAGAAGGCCATACAGGCTCTTGGCTAGCGAAAGACAATTCAGAACGGCTGTCACACACTTGGCCTGTCACCTTCTCCAGGCTGGCAGCTATTTTTTTTCAACTCATTTTTATTAAAAAAATTTTAAAATGCTCCAACTATCAGTTTTACAGAATCTCTAAGGGAAATACAAGAACAAGGTGCTGAGGTAAAAAAACACCTGGGGTAACTTTTGTGTGTGTGTGTTTTTGTTTTTAAAAAATCTGTAAATTTTTAATGGCCTGGGCCAACAACCTTGTGCATATTGTTATTTTCCTCCACCTAACAAGAAAAAAAAAAAAAGAAAAGAAAAGAAAAAAAATCAACCATAACAAATGTTGGTGGGGCTGTGGGGAAAAAGGAACACCTCTCCACTGTTGGTAGGAGTGTAGACTGATGCAGCCACTGTGGAAATCAATATGGAGATTCCTCAAAAAACTGGGATTGGAAGTCCCATTCAATCTAGCTATTCCCCTCCTGGTTATTTTCCCAGAAAAATTGAAAATGTCATATCACAGAGATATATGTGCATTTATATTTATAGCAGCACAATTTGTAATAGCAAACCTTGGAAACAACCAAAATGCCCATCAACTGCAGAATGGATGAAAAAGATATGGTATTTTTATGCAGTGGAATATTACTCAGCTGTACAAAAGGATGACCTTAAAGCTTTTATAGGTAAATGGAGGCAACTTAAGACTATACTCATAAGTGAAATAAATCAGACTCACATTTGTAAATATCATATTGTCTCTCTAGTGTAAAAAATAAATAATAATAAAAAACTGAAAGAGTAATAAAATCCAAAATGTACAATAGATATTGTAATAATGAAAAGGATAGAAAATACTCAAAAGGACAGAATTACTGGGATAGATGAAAGGAAAAAATGGAAGAAAGAGAAAGATTACATGTATGTTGGTAAACATATATAAATTTATGTATGTATACATATGCTAAATAGATAACTACACTATTAATTTCTCTTAGTTCATCAAAAAAGAACAGTTTGTGACTAATTATATATTATAGAGAACCAAGAGCTGGGAGGAACTTTGAATACCCCTCTCCCACTCTCCTGATCCCCATTTTACAGTTGAGATTGCAGAGAGGAACCCTTTCCACAGATTCCCCTAAATGATCCTTCGTGCTATTTGTGGTTTGCAGCAAGTGGTTGTCAAAAGACTAAAGTTTGGGCAGCAGGGAGTCAGTGCTGCTATCCAATGGCATTAGGGCAGTCATCATGGAACCCGCTTTTCAGAACAAAGGGCTTCCAGGGTTGAAGAGCAGGCTTCCCCTGCAAGAGCAATCGCTCAGCAGTCACACATTCACCCACACCTAGCGCTCACATGCGGTTACTAGACAAAAGCCCCAGCTTGCCATGTCCTGTGATAAAAAAAGGTGATAAAAAAGGGGGAAGAAACACATGAAATTAGTCATCACTTACCATTCTTGGAATACCCACAACACGCAAATCGCCGCATATTCAGTCTGCAGCATTGGCCAACATCTGCAGAACTACCAACTATTATCATAACGAAGATGAGGGTAAAGTGTGGAGGTAACAAGGGCCGGTGGGGCTTCTCTTCAGGCTTTTGTTCAGAAATCAATACTTACACATAAAGATGTCTGAAAAGAAAAAACCAAAGCGTTAACACTTGTGATCTCTAGAGAGCAAGATAATGGGTGCTTTTCTTTTTTTTTATATTTGATACATTTTCTACAGTGACTGTCATAAAAATATCTGTGCTATCATAAATGATTTTCATATAGATTTCAAGAACGCGACATTTGTATACAGCCTTAAGAGAAAACAGCCATTCACCAAATTGCACACACACTGTCTGATCTCCACCCCTTAAATGAGAGGTCATCCAGGGATTAACAAGGAAATGGCATTGGACTGTGGGCCCTTCCGTGAATTGATTTGCAATTTGTTTTTGTTCCATGTTTTTAGATTTTGGCAGTTGTTGTTCTAACTTTTTAAAAAGTGAACTTGACTGTTTTATGCTTTCATGGTTGTCTGTGGAGCCTGAATACATCCAGGCTTCATCAACCTTTGGCAATATGGAGTGACATAAGTTTGTCGGCCTCCTGTCTCAGGGTGCTGCTAGCCACCCTGACTGCCCTGTGGCAGTCACCTCTACCTCTCCCGCCCATAACATTAGCCTGCAGCTCTCAAAACTTTCCTAGTGAGATAGTCCTCATTTCTTGGAAGCCATTCCCTCCCTGCTCTGTGCACCTTCATGTCCCAACAAGGGACAGAGGTTAATGAGCTTACTTGTTCAACTGAATCAACTTCCTCATACTGGCTTTACAGGAATACTGGACTTTATCCCTTCCTGGAAAAAAATTTGTGTTTTCAGCTCTTCTTTTCTTCCTCTTATTCAGTTTCCTGGACATACTTTCCTATCTCTGAAGTATATGTAGCTAAACTCTTCCTTGGAAAGGCTTTTCAGCTCTAAGTAAGTTGGAAAGGCAACTACATGTCTGTGGTAGAAGCATCTAGGTTGGGTAGAGGCAAGGAAATGTCATCTGATTCCATGGTCAGTGACAGCTCGGCTCAGCTCAAGTGGACTCAGCTGTCACCCTCAACCCCATCTCCTAGGAGGAATGTCCCACTCTTGTAATTTTAAAAAGGGAAGACTGAAAGCAAAGAGTCATTTGTTTTAAAGTAAATGAAAACTAGGATACAAGGAAGGAATTTATTAACTCAGGTTTGTACTTTTGCACTTGATAAAAAGTGCAAAGGACACATGGCTGCATACAAGACTGTGTGACTCTAGCCAAGACCTTTCATTAACAGTAAGGTCATTTTTATTTAAACAAGATTGTTTTCCTGTAGGTAGGAACAGACCATCTTTAAGTTTGATCCCTTTTCTCAGATGTGTAGTACCTTACCTTCAAATAATAGATGACATTATTATTATCCTATTTGCTTTCCCAGATAAGAGTAAAGCAAGACTTCTTACAGCAAAATAACATTTATTAAACCCTGATTGTTAGAAAAACAAAATTAAATGAGAAAGAAGTGCAAAAGAAAAACTTCTAGCCTGTGAGGTCTTTCTGTTTTTCTTCACTAATCTAATAACAACCTGAAGTGTTCTAGGTGATTTAGGGTGTGTGTGTTTATAGCATTAAGCCAGGACTTGTTGACACAGGTGAGGACTTTGTGGTCAATGGTCCTTCTTCCTCAATCAGAAGGAGACAGAAGACATTCAAATGCTATTTAAAGTCTCTGCAGGTAAGTGTCTGGCTAGTGTGAGCATTTTGTGTGACATTACACAGATTTCTAATGGTAAGGTTGTTCAGATATTGCTATCCAAAGGACTAAAAATCATGTCTATAATTGGAATAAACTCAGTCACAAAAACTCTAAGAAAGAGAACATTATTTATATGCCAAAGAGTTTGACTAATCTCACTTAGGATCCCAGAATTTAAACCAACTCCACTGTCTATGTTGTATCTAGGTGGGTTTTCAGCTTTGGAATGAGGCTCATACCAGGCAAGAGCTGGAAGGGGCTTGAGACATCACCACATGCATCTGCTCAAAACTAATGAGGAGCACACACTGAAGAGGAGAAGCAATGTGTCCGGCAACATCCAGCTAATTAGTGATGGAGGCAGGCAAGGGACCATGACCCAGGGTCCCTGATCCACACCTGCATCCTTCCCATCATTTTCGACTTTAGTCAAAACACAGAGGAGAGCACGACTACTTTATTTAAAATGTGAACTTACTCAAGGTGCCAAAATTCTCTGAATCCATCATCAGTGTCTGTTGTTTTAAACTTCGACTCTTGAGCATAATATTGTGCTGTATTCCATCCCAAACCAGATACAGGAGAAGTACTCCAAAAGTGGCATCGCGTGTTTCTTAAAGGACGACGACAGTTCCTGGGATCCCCAGGACCATGACAGTATGAACAGCCCCTGCTGGCAACTCAAGCAGAAACTACATCACTTTGTTAGAAAGGTAGGTAACCGTACCAGCAGGCACACGAGGTCCAAAGAGAAGGAATCTTTAAGATCATCGAGTCTAGATTGTGCATCATGCAAATGAGGAAACTGAGGCCCAGTGTGTTTAAGTGATTTTCCCCAAATTCACAGAGCATGGGAAAATGACATGGCCTGGAGCCCTGGCCTGGAGCTCACTCCTCCACCCTGACAGCTCCCTCCTCTATTCTATCCTTATTACCACACTTGGTGGAAATTGAGACACAGAGAGGACCCCGCACTCAAGGTCATACAGTAATAAGGGATGGGTGGTTTTTCATTCAGGAGATAAAAGAAGCCAAATAATGATGTTTTATATTTTTCTCATATTGTTAATAGCCAAAACCAAGCATATGTTTATTTATTGCTTTGTCTCCATTCAGAAATGACACGTGGAGAAAAAGAGATATTTTGAGAAATAAAAGGTGGTGATGACATTTTAATTTACAGTCAATAAATGACAAATTATAAAATGTATCTGCTTAAACAGGCTCTCTAGCAGAAACAAGGTGTTAGCTAACAGTTAATTTTCCTAAATATAGTTAACTGATTTTATTTTATTCATAGCAGTGTGATAGATCAAATTATCACTTCTCTGGCTGATCCCTTCTTTGTAAGAGAGCGTTTAGCAATAGTTGCCTTTAGCCAAAGATCAGATGAGACCATGGTTATTAAAAATGCTCTGTGACCTAAGAAGCCATAGTACACTACTACATTGTCTATAAAGATACACTGGGGGAACTCCCAGAGTGGGAGGAGGTATTGTAGACTTCTTTGTGAAGTCTAGTGTTTGGTACTTACATTTCGCCTTAGAAACAGTGTGTTTTGGACCGTTATAGAGTTCTGGGGTATGGCCTTGAGCAGTCCTCACAGATCTGAACATCACCTAAGATGCTTTTTTTTTTATGGAAATGAAATTGGATCCCCTCCAGGGCATTGCAGGAACACATCTGTTCCATGACTTCTCTGGAAGCAAGGCCTGGGACTGGGCCACCCACTGCACACAGCTGTACTGAAACAGCTGTGTGTGACTGCTCAGGAAACAGGACCAAGAAAAGCTCAGTATGAGGAAGCCTCCTGAAGACCCTCAGAAGGGAAACTTTGAAGTCCCTGGGCTCTGGGGGTGGGGCAGCGACCCAGCTGCTGGGAGACGCTGCCTTAGGGCAGAGAGCTGCACACTAAGGAGCCCTGTTGTATGCAGGACTGGCAGTGGGAGGTCAGGGAAGTAGTGGGGATTTCCTGCAGTGCTCTCTCTCCCTCCCAGACACACCCAGATACCAACTAGAACAGAGAGGAGCTGGGAAAGGACTTGGAAGAAGCCAGCTGGGGGAAAGGAGACAAGAATTTCCATCCGTTCAGGCACATTAGTTAAACATTCTATGTCCCTACATACCCTACTTTCATTTTGTATGTGATATTATCAAACCCTCACGCAGATACTGTTAAACTGAGGATGAAGGGGAAAGGCAGGTCTGCCAAGTACCTAGCACAGTCTCACAGGGCTAGGAAAGGAAAGACTGCGTGGACTCCAGCTGTCTGACTGCTTGTCATCTCTTTTCCATGCTGTTTCTACCGTAGTAAGAAGAATGACTTTCCTCTCCTTTTCCTGCTCCTCTCCTCTCCTTCCCTTCTGTCTCAAAGTGAAAGAGGGAAAAGAGCAAGAGTGAGGAAGACCACGGGACCCACAGGGAAGCCAGAGAGGGGAGAGGGAGAAAGACCGCTCATGCCCCTGCTTGCTCCCCTCTTCCCACCCTACAACCTCGAAGACTCCACTCAGTGGCCCTCCTGGGATGGGGCTTGAGGCAGAGGGAAAGTCAGGGCTTCTTCGGGTAGGAGTACAGAGAATTCAAGCTCTAGCAGTTACAAAATTAACAGCAGTGACAGGGAAAGGAGGACAGTGACCGCCCGAGTACACAGAGGTGGCCGAGCTGAGTGAAGGGGGTTTGGAAGCCATGCACAGAGCTGGGTGTAGTGGGAATACCTGTCATCCTAACACTTGGGAGGCTGAAGCAGGAGTATTGTGAGCTTGGGAGCAGCCAGTGCTACACAATGAGACCCCATCTCAAAAAAAAAAAAAAAAAAGTTGTCAATAAGTTAGGTTCTGTTTTCACTTTTTTTTTTTTTTTTTACTGGTTTGGGGAAATACACTTAATCATTAGCAAAGATGTAGGAACTTGGTGTCACATCTTTACCATGAGCACAAATACCTCAGCCACAGCCTCAGAAGGAGGAGAATGGTGCTGCCAATCACAGCTTTCTGGGCTGTGTGTCACGGGCATCGTAAGAGAAAAGTGTGCTTTCTGCCACAAGGCTTGGGTCTGTTCAATAATTTCAACACAGAGTTCTTGCGCACACACACACACACACACACACACACGCACGCATGCATGCAGACATACACCCCACACACAGACAGTAATGTGATATGACTGCCACCTTCACTGGCCACAGGGAAACCTGGGGGACATTAGACCAACTTATCTTGTCAGATGTCTCCTCTTGCGCTGTTCCAGTGAGACTTTTCAAATGAGGTACAGAACCTTCCTGGGAAGGGCTGGTTCTTTAATCACAGTGTAAGGACAGATATCTTAATAATTCACCCCAACTTCCTCCCCCTACAAACTTTATGCTTAAACAGCGTAAGCTTCCTAGATTGATGCTTATGTAGATATGCCCTGTTAGGCATAAGCAAAAGAGTAATAGACATTCTGTAGTCAGTTTAAAAATGTGTAGGGACATTAACAAGTTTCACTCAATACTATTTGCAGATGATTTTGACAGCTTTTGAGGAAACCATTCCTACATCTCAAGGAGGTAAATTTTTTGGTTATTTTTCCTTGTTACTGTTAACTTCATGAGAGGGCGAGTGGTTCTCTGTTCTCCTCTGCGCTTCCATCCACACATCTTGTCTCTGACCTGCTGCTTGGTGTCTCAAGCCACTTAATGATCCTACTGAAACCCTTCACTGGCTGCTGGAAAGCTCAGAACCAAATCTGCGGCACACCTATGGTGGAACTTTACTTCCTCTTAATCTTACTTTTTCATATGAATTTTCCTTTACCTCAATTCCTTACCTTATTTACTTATTTACTTTTTTTAACTTTCTAATGTGGTATAGAAAAGCCATTTGAAAATTTTTCTGCAGCATTCCAAGCAATAAAACAATAAAATCCCCCAAATGTACCCATCTTTTGTGCTTCTGACCACAACCAGACTCTGCCTCTCTTCACACAAAAACCTCTTGCACACTATGACTTCCTCACCGAGTTTCCTAGCCACTCGCAATCTTCCGTCTGTGCACCCACTTCCGTCTTCAGGGCAGCGGCCTCCCCAAGCCACATCCCTTCAGTACAGCTGCCCAGGCTGGAGTCCTCAGCCCCCCATCTGGCTTCTTCTATTCTTGGCTTTCCTGCTCCTTTGTGGCTCGCCATTGTGACCTCTTCCTCCACAGGGACCTTTCCTGGCCACCTTTCTAAATAAATCTGTTTCTTTATCTTGTATCCCCAACTTCAGGCCCACTAGGTTCTTTTTCTCCTTGGTTCTTACTCTGTCTGTATATCTGTCTGACTGTCTCTCTCTCTCTGTCTCTGTCTTTTTCTCTCTTTTTGTCTCTCTCTATACATGTGCTTCTATGTGCATGCCCATTGTTGCTGTGGTAAAATTTATATAATTCACAATCAACCGCTTAAAAGTGCATGCTTCCATATAATTGGTACCTTCACAATGTTGTATCAGTACTAATACTACTTCTCTACCTCGCAAGTTCTTAATAATATTTTTTGAATGAATGCATGAATAAGTAAGTAAAATATCTTTCCTAACAATTCACCATATTCCCATTTTCTCATACAAATGGCCATACAAGCCTGAGTGCATATGCCAGAAACCTAGCAAAAAAGAAATTTTTAATCTCATTTCTTGAAAACCCCTATTTTCCTTCATTAAATATGAAGGCAATGCCTGCTCATGGGATCTAAGCATTCTTTCTGGTTGATTCCCCAAAGTTCAAAGCCATAGTGAGATGTTGAACATGCTGCCTGTTCTGATGAGGTACAGCAGAACTATAGCCTGCAGTAGGTATGTGTATTATGGTCCATGTCAGGGAATCCCTTTCTTATTTATTAATCCCTGTAAGGGGCCCTCTTCCGTCACAGAGGCCTTTCCCAGCTACCTTCCTGAATAAATAAGATTTCACTCACACTCACCTTGATATATATATATTCATACAAATATATATATATTCTTTCTGCTTCTCTATGAGATTAAAGATCTTCAAAGATGAAAAGTATGCCCATTTCTTCATCTTGTATATCCAACCTCAGGGAAATCATGTTCTACTCTGGGTATCAAGATGTAACCATGACACCAAAATACACATATTTGTTTTTCTTTTCTGTGAAGTGTTTACCATAACCAGAAGGAAATTTCCTCTTTCACTTTTGCTTTCAAATCTAGGCTTTCCCATATCCTTCCAATGACCTCAAGTGCAAGTTGGATTCAGTACCAAATATTTAAAACAAAGTGTTAAGGGTTAGGATGTGGTGAGGTGTCATGAATTATTTAATGGTCAAGGTTAAAGATAAATGAACAAGGAAACCTTGAACGGTGAGCATTTGGGAACTAATGTTTAACTGACTATGCATCTCTATGCTATATTTTGTCTTCTGTGCGGTGTAAATGCCCACCCATCCTGTATAATTTATAGCTAATACCCAAGAATTTCAAGAAATTTCTCATCTTCTACTCATGCCTCCTCTAAGAAATTCTATCATCTCTTTTGCAAAATCCCTTTGCTATAAGCCTAGATGAGGGGTATTGACTCATTCTGATCAATTATCTTCTATTAATTTACCTGTTAATTTCCAGCCCTCTCATCTTCCAGCTATCAAACCCAGTTGTGTCAGGTAACCTGAATCACAAAATGTGTTTCTTTACTTCCCCAAACAATACCTTCCAATCTCCCCATATCCTGTAAAGTCCAAACTTCTCAGCATCACATCTTCTGTATTTCAGCTCTTCATTCAAGACTCTGAGATGCTCCTAGGCCTGTCCCCAGAATGCTTTTTGCATTGTCTCAAGCCACTGGTTCAGCTCATGGGATGCTTTTCTCCAGTCTTCATCCTGTTTTGACATGTATCCCTGTACCACCGTACCCTGTACCTAATAGTTTCTTGCATTTTCTTGTTGATAATTCTTCTTCCTTATCCTTGAGTACTGGGCACAGATGTAATGGGCATTTTACTTTACTGCAGAAAGTAAAAGCAAGAGTTCTTGTTACCTCCACAAACCCTGATCTCAGCTCTCCAATAAATCGGAATCCTTCCCTCCTCTGCATGCCTGACATCTTTCATTTCTGTTTCTCATAGATACATTTTTACTTACTAATTCTTATCTTCCAAAAAATATTGTAAGTCCCTAAGGGCTTAGTCAGCTGAATCAATCATTAATCTGTGTAGTCCTGTACTGCATAGTATAGTACCTTGAGATATATATATATATATATATATATATATATATATATATATATATAAAATAAAAGAATACAATTGATTTTAATAACCAATATAAGCACTCCTGGGAAATTTGGGATGAGATTTTAGAGATAAATTTATGGGATTTGTATTTTTAAGACCAGTATAAGTAGTCTGGATGGTGGTTAATGAAATTTATTATGATCTAGTGAATCAATAATTTGTATGCTCATACTCTGAATATTATGACTCATATATCAATTCCTGTCTCCTTTTTGGTGGTGGGACAGAAGGTCTGGAAAGACTGTTGAGTACCAGATTGTAGTATCCATGAAACATTTTTATCATTACATCTCCTTTAGAATCAGTAGTAGCTACTAGCAAAAGAAAATGATTGAGATGACAATAATTGGTAGCACTCCAATTTTTTATATGTATAATTAAAAGTAGAAAATTTCCAGTATTTGGTATTTAAACATAGTAAGTCTCTCAGTGGAATTATTACAAGTCCACAGTTGTTTGTTTGTTTCATTTTATTTTGTTGTTGAAAGAGACCAGAATTTTTGTTTTGTCATATTTTATTTAGACCTTTCCTCTGACATGCTGATAAATTCTAATCCATCTGGTTAATCTTTCCATCTAAAGTACTTTTCAAATTAAATATAAATTCAAGTCGATTGGTCATCGTATTCAAATATGAGCTATTTTCATGAAAACCCAACGCATCAACCTTGCAAGTTCAGTGAGTTTACAATGCCAGAGTGATAACTGCAGTGAACAATGATGTATTTTAAAAAGTTAGCCTAACAAGTGCTGACGATTCTCTATCATTTTCTCTTGCAGAAAGACAAATAAGTCTTACCCAAAGGCAAGACAGAGGATCACAGAGAGCAGCAGCTCACATAACAGGGACCACTCGGAAGAGTACCAGATCCTTCGACCTAGGTGAGAGAAGAGGTGCACTTCTGCGTCAGCCCGCAGACGTAGCTCTGTGGCAGGGCGCTCGTCTTGTTTGCACAAGCCATGGGACTCAGTCTTCAGCAGTGAAAAGGAAAAAAAATTTAACTTCAACATACATGGATTTAATAATGGAAGAATAGTTACAACAGGTTTATGGTTTTAAGCTTGTACCTGCAATATTTATGTAGCTATCTACAAAATGATCAGTAATAATCAAATCTCAGATTGACTTTTCAGAAGTAAAATTCCAGACAAATGGCTCAATTGCTTCCATAGTATAAGTGGCCTCAAGAGAAATATGAAGTGGGAAAATTTTAACTCAGAGATTCCTAGATTTCCACTTTGGTTTTTTCTTCTTCAGTTTCTTTCTCCCTCACACTCTCTTAGGATCATTCCTTCTGCCACTTTGCATTCTTTATTTTCTGTATTTGCATCAAATCTTACCTTCAAAGGTTCTAAATCATTTCCTTTTACTATGACTCACTAGGTACTCCTATTGGTTGTTATATTAAGTACATTTGACCACTTTCCACTTACAAAAATGTCAGTTTCCCAGTTTAACCAAATATGTTAAGTGTGATTGTTGTTTGTTGAAGCAAATGCCAATATAATATTGTAGTATTGGGGGCTGGGGATTTAGCTCAGTGGCATAAGCACTTGCCTTGCAAGCACATGGTCATGAGTTCCATCCCTGGTACCGATAAAAAAAAAAAAAAAATATATATATATATATATATATATATATATATATATATATATATACATATAGTAGTATTAGACAGGTTCTATAAGTGCTGGAGTTGGAACTCAGCTTCTCTTGATCTACGTAAGTGGTGTGATCGGAAAACATAGTGGATTTTAATGTTTATTCTAATAAAAGGTACATTGCCATTAATACTCTTCCTTGCTTTAAACACACTGATCACATTATTCCTGCCACTTTATGCTCTGGAAGTCCTCCATGACTAACCTTAACTGCACTGTCGTGGCTGCCTTGATATCCAGAATCCATAAGAAATGTTTCCCTTTCACGATCATATTGACTTTGGGAAAGAGCTGGAAGTCTTTTAGTGCCAGAGCTGGTGAGTAAAGTGGCACCATTTTTGTTTTTCAAGCCTGCCTGTCCATTGGGTGGCACTGGCAGCCACATCTTCTAATCATGCTTTGTAAAGACACTCACAAAAGACAACTTCCAGAACTACCTCAGAGAATGACAGGAAGAGTGGGACAAGTGTCTTCAAAGGAAGGGGGAGTGTTTTGAGGAGGATTAATGACAATATGTATTTTGCAGTAATAAATTTTTAAAATTTAAACACTCTTTGGCTGCTCCTTGTGGAGAGCAAACTATTTAAGTAAGTCAAGATTCAGTTTCTTCACATATGAAGCAAGATAATTATTAACTCATAGAATGATAAAAATTAACAGCCAATGGACTTCTTGATTTGTACAAATTCTCTTCTGTTAACTCTTTCCTCTCTCATCTTTATCCAGCATTTAAGAATGAAAAGGCCTTGGGCTACAAAGTATCATACTGGGAGTCCTCAAGGAAAGGACATTCATTCCTGAATAATTTGCACTTGAGGAATGGAGAGCTGGTTATCCATCAAGCAGGGCTGTATTACATCTATTCCCAAATATACTTTCGTTTTCAAGAAAGTGAAGAAACTTCAGCTTCAAAGGAAGAGAGCAGAAGGAAAAACAAACAAATGGTACAATATATTTACAAATTGACAACCTACCCTGAACCTATAATGCTGATGAAGAGTGCAAGAAATAGTTGTTGGTCCAAAGAGTCAGAATACGGACTGTATTCCATCTATCAAGGAGGTGTGTTTGAGCTTAAAGAAAATGACAGAATTTTTGTCTCCGTAACAAATGAAAGCTTGATTGACTGGGACCAAGAAGCCAGTTTTTTTGGTGCCTTTTTACTTAGCTAAGTGAACTCCAAAAAAAAAAGCTGTAAGTTCAAAGTAACAATTCATCATTTAGGATGAAAATAAAATTTCTGCAAGATCATTCTAGAAAAAATCCAGAAGATCTTTGGGTTTCAAACAGTTATGCAACAATTAACATCTTTTGTATTTATCATCTAGTCCTTGGGGAGATTCCAGGAGAAAGAACAACTGTCCATCTCTAAAACAGTCACCACACAGGTCACTTCAGGAACAGTCTCTATTGAAAGAAACAGAGCACCAGTAAGAGACCTCCATCTAGGAAGCTATGCTCCAGCAAGACATCAAGTGTAGCCGTCCAGCCATGGTGGAGCACCTATAGTCCCAGAACTCAGGAGGCTGAGGGAGGAGTCCAGGAGTTAAAGACCAGCCTGAAAAGTACGAAAAGACCTCATCTCAAGAAACAGGAAAAAAAAAAAGATTTTCAATGTACAAAAGGGAATCAATAATGTCCAGTACCTTGCAGGATTTTTCTCTTTCACCTGAATTTGGCAAAAATAAGGAAATTGCCTTCAAAGTACTATCATCCATTTTAAGAAATAAATAAATTCACATTCAGAGATCTAGTAGGAACTAATTATGAGTGGGTTGTGCTTTTCCCTTCCAAAAGTTGGGCTGGCCAGAATCACTGAAAATGGTTTTCCTAAAGGGTTCTGTGATGCGTGGTTAGCTGATACAAAATGATGGAGAAGAAATGGGACAGTAGAAATGATAAACACAATAGTGAAACCCTGTCTCAAAAAGGCCAAAAGAGAAGTCAAGATGGCTGATCAGTGAGCAACAAAATACAAAGCCTCCCGGGAGAAACAACCAAAACAGATCTACACAGATAATCAAGATACCAGAAATTCAATATAAAAATGGAATATTAGCAACTGTCAGAGAAAAGAAACAGATTACCTATAAAGGTAAGCCCATCAGGATCACAGCTGACTTCTCAACACAGATCATCAGATCAAGAAGAGCTTGGAGCAAAGTATTCCAAGCCCTGAAAGAAAATAACCCCCAGCCCAGATTGACATACCCTGCAAAACTGTCACTAGAAATTAATGGAGAAACAAGATGCTTCCATGACAAAGAGGAACTGGGGGAGTTTGTGACTACCAATCCAACCCTACAGAGAATACTGAAGGACATTTCTAGAGAAAGAGAAAAAAAACCCAAGATTTTAGGAACAGTGGCAGAAAGGTCTCATTGAGTGGGGCAAGCAGTAGAATGATGAGAAAACGAGACAAACAAAGGCAGAAAATTAGCATAGCAGAAAAGAGGCAGAGAAGGATAACTAGAATCTCTAACATAGATGGCCTTGATACACTGTATTGTTAATAGTGCACCAGGATTTAAAACCCACATTACTCACACTACTCTGCTTAGATGTATTATATTCTGTTCCAGTCATTCTACCCGTACTAGATTTGAGGGCACAGACAGTAATCCTGAAAACAACAGGATATAATATGGTAATCATCCTTAATTTCCTATTAACTTAATCTAAAGCTCTGTAAAACCTACACTGTTTTACCATGACCAATTGTAATCGAATCTGGTTTGTTAGATTGCTGTTTTGTATTGATAGATTTTATTCAAAGCTGTTATGATTGATAGTATCAAGTCTGAGAGTATAGGCAACTGCACTGAAGATGACAAGATTCACTGGAATGTCCACTATGGTTTGATTATTACCTGCCTTTGAAGTTTTATACTGTCTACAATGTTTTATTTTTACTAATATTGTTATGTACTGCTATATTCAATTATGCCTAATGATATAGACAATTCTATTGAAGATAATAAGAAACAACACAGCAATCATTGTAGATCACCTTGTATTGTGTTTTTATACCACGTTTTGGTTTCATGTTTTTATAGGAATTTATTTTGTTTTGTCTTGCTAAGTTTTGTTCTTCCCTCTAATACAGAAAGGATAGAAATACATGCAGAGATTCATGCATGCATAACTGTTTACATTCTCACTGTTTGACTATCTACTTTGTATGCTTTAATTTTGTAACTTGAACAACTATTTCTAAGAGGACAATATGTAATGTATCAAATAGTGATTTCTTACTGTTTATCTTTTTTTGGAATTCTGTATTATCTCTACCCTTTGCATGCTTTTGTTTCTCTTTTAATAAAAAAAGTATAAAAAATTAAAAAAAAGAAATGATAAACACAGGTAATGGCAAACAGCATCAACTGTGTATCCAGTACCTGAATGTAGCCCACACTCAAAATGTATTTGTGAATAATGTTCAAATAAATGTATGCTTATCATTATGGGGAAAAATATATTGAGAATTTTAAAAGTTCAAAGCAAAGCAGAGTGTTTTTAGCTAAGATTTAAGATGAAAACATACTTTTTAAATTATAGTACTTAGGATTGAGAAGGACTAATTTTTACTTTATTTTTATACTACAATTCTAAAGTGTATATTACTTTTTCAATAAAATAAAAATGTTAAGTATATTGTTTTGCGTGTATGAGTGTGTTTGTTTTAGCATCATGATAACTTTTTCACTCTATCTTTTCTCTGATACATCCTACAGAAGAGAGAAGTTTCTCATTTTTGTTTATTTTGCTCAGATCTATTATTTCCCTCAAGGCTATTTTTTTTTGTTATGGGTTGAATTGTGTCTCCCAAAAGAGGTAAGTTGAAGTTCCACTTCCCAACACTTTATAACTTTATTTGTAATATCTTTGTTGCAAACCAGCACTCAGGAGGCTCAGGAATTCAGAAGTTTGAGCTCAGGCTGTGCAGCATATAACACACACACATGCACACACACATTCACACACCACACTGTACAAATGGGAGCCCATACGGTGCAGGCCTTTGAAGGATTTTTCTTATACATTTGGATTTTGTGGAAAAGAAAATGGTACTAAAAGTACTAGCACATCATTTGAAAATAAAGGTAACAGGTTGTAATCAGCTAAGATGAGGTCACAGAGGAATAGGATAGCCCCACCATATGGTAGGAAAGTTGTCCTTTCAAGAAGAGGGAACGTCAGATACAGAGAAGAGACACACAGTTAAAACACCAGAGACAGCAGACAGAGATCAGAGGGATCGTGCAGCAAACTGAAGAACACCACGGATGGATGATCCTGATGGGCTTACCTTTATAGGTAATCTGTTTCTTTTCTCTGATGGCTTTTAATATTGTGTTTTTATACTGAATTTCTGGTATCTTGATTATTATAAGTCTGGGTGTAGATCTGTCTTGGTTGTAGGTGGCTGGAGTTCTGTATGCCTCCCATAACTGAATGTCATTTTCTTTTCCCATGCTTGGGAAGTTTTCCTTAATTATTTCCTTGAATAGCCTTTGTAATTCACCTGTATGTATTCCTGCTTCTTTGTTCACATTTCTTATTCTTAAATTGTAGATTCTCTTGTCCTCTTCTAGCCTTTGTATTGTTATTGCCTGTTTCCTTGTTATTTTTAAGAGATTTTTCCTTTCATGTTCACACATTGCAAACTTGTCTTCAAGTTTTGATAGTCTATCCTTAGTTTCTTTTAAGGTGTTTTGCCAGCTTTCAATGGAGTTTTTAGTTTCCTGGTAGTCTCTTTGAATCTGCTTCATGTATTCTATATTTTCTTTATATTCTTTATCAAATGTTTCTCTCCTTTTTTTGTGTTCCTCCCTTTTTCCATCTGTATCTTCCTGAGAGATGCTTCCTGAGAGCATTTCTTTTATTACTCTACTCATATCTTTCTTTACCTGATTTAATATTTCCGTTTTGAGCTTGTCTACAAGGTCCCAAAGATACCTCTTAATGTCCATTGAAACCATGTCTGATGTTGTGTGTTTGCCACCCTCAGTCTCCCTTGTTTTTCCTTCTCCTGGATCAGTGCTCTCAGGGTTCTGGGCTGGGGGTCTCCTCCTGCCTCTCTCTCCTGTCATGGCCCTGGCTTCCTCCACACAGGTTACAGTGCAGGTCCCAGCCCCCTTCCCTGTTGGCCACAGTTCCTCTGAAGCAGGTTGGCGAGGGACCTCTGCCCTCTCCTGCCTGCCCCTCCCCACCAGATCAGCCAAACTTCAGGTGCCTTCATCCAGTTAGTGTGTGCTAGGTGCAGGGAATTGATTTGGGATGGCTCATTGGGTCCTGGCCAGGGGTGCAGCCCAGTCCAAGCAAATCCAATGAATCTGCTCTGGGGAGGGAGTAACCAACTGAAGTCACTGTCACTCTGAGTTCAGGCTCCTCCTGCCCAATTCCAATATTTTTCCCATTTGGTTGCTCCCTTCCTGTGTGTGGGGGGTCTCATTCCCAGCACTGACTGTGGATTAATGAAGGTCCCTTACCTGGCTCTGCTCTCTGTTGGGCTCACCAACCCCCAACTTCAGCACTGCTGTGGTTCCTGTGAGTGGTGGCGGGAATGAATTTGGGTGGCTCTGCCAGCTAGCATGGACTCAAACTGGCGAAAATTCAGGCTGGCGCAAACTTGGCAGGTTGTAGCAAAAACGCTGTGTCCCATAATTTTTAGCTATTTCAGTTGTAATTCTGACATGTTTGATGAGTTTTTTAAGTTTTAATTTCTTCCTAATGTGTCAAGAGTTTCCATCTCCCTCTGTCTGGGTCTCTCCAGGGTATTTTATTCTAGCATATGAGTTGTTTCTCCCGGGAGGCTTTGTATTTTGTTGCTCACTGATTGGCCATCTTGACTTCTTCCAATCGTTACTATATTAAATATTGTCATGCTGTAGTTACTCAGACCACTGGCCCCAGGACTGCAATGTCAATCAAACAAAATAAATGTCAGGTTACTTCCCCATTTCAGTTACTTCTATCATTATCATCTCAGCCTGTGTTGCATCTGGTTGCTTAAGGGGGCTGGAGGAGATGGCTTCTTTGCTGTTTCTCCCCAGCCAACCAATGGGACCTTCTCCAGTGTACAGGGAGGTTGTATGTCTTCCTTGTTGCTAGTGGGATTACTATATGTAGTTTTTTGAAGAATCTCCACACTGATTTCCATAGTGGTAGTAGTAGATTGCATTCCCACCCACACAGTAGAAAGATCCCTCCCACTGAAGCTTCATCAGAAGTTGGTATTTTTTGAATTCTTGAGGATAGCCATTTTTTTCTGGACTAAAATGGAATCTCAGGATGGTGTCATTTGCATTTTTCTAATGACCAGAGAGAGATGTTGAATATTTTTTCGTGTATTTATTGGCCATTTGTACTTTGTCTGAGAAGTGTCGATTCATTTCAGTTGTCTCTGTTTCATTGGATCATTTATTTGGGGATATCTAATTATTTTTCAGTTCTTTATATATTCTGCACAGTAGTCTTCTGTTCAAGGAATATTTGGCAATTCTGCAAGATGTCTCTTCAACTCTACTGGTTATTTGCTCTTCTGTGAAGAAATTTTTTAAATTTTATATAATCCCATTTGTTGATTCTTGGTGTTATTTCTTGTACAGTCAAGGTTATGCTCAGAAAATCCTTCCCTATGCATATTCAAGTATTTTGCCTATTTCACCTTCCAGCATATTAAGTGGTTCTGTTAAAATATCTAGTCCTCATTCCATTTTGATTTTATTTTAGTGCAAGGTGAGAGATACAGATCTAGATTCATTCAGTCTTCTACACAGGAATAACCAGTTTCCAGTCACCATTTGTTAAAGAGGCTTTTTTTCCAATATAGTTTCCTTCCCTTAACAAAGATTAATCTATGGTCTTACCATCCTGGATATGCCCTATGTTGTCTGAACTCAGAAGGGAAGCAGGGTTAGGTCTGCTAAGTACTGGAGACTGTGTGGGAATACCAGGTACCTTAGGCTTTTGGCACCAGGTGTTAGAGCACATGGGCTTAGAGGACTGAGGCAGGAGGATTGCTGTGAGTTCTAGGCCAGGCTCGGCTACAGAGTGACTTCAAGGTCTGGCTGAACTACATAGTGGGACTCTGTTCCACTGATCAACATGTCTGTTTTTAAGCCAGAACCTTGCAGATTGTATTATTGTAGCTTTGTGATATAATTTGAAACCCAGGATTATAATGTCCCCTGAATTGCTCGTGCTCTTTTGGGTGTCTGTATGTTCTGAATGAATTTATGATTTTTTTCTAAATCTATGAAACATTTTATTGCTATTTTGAGTGGGTTCACATTAAATGTATATACCAGTTTTGGTATTATCACCATTTTGACCATATTGTTTTTGCTTATTGAGAAACAAGGGATATCTTTCCATTTTCTGATGATGTCCTCTTAGATCTCCATTTTCAGAGTACATAACTGTCATTGCAGAGGTTGTCCACTTCCTTTTTTAGGTTAATTCTTAAGTATCTAATTGTTTGAGGATATTGTGAATGATATTGCTTTTTTTTTTCTTAGCTTGTTCATTTTTGATGTATAGGAGCAATTGTGTGTTAATTTTTTATTCTGCTACTATGCTGAATTTATTAGTTCTAGAAATCTTGGTGGGATTTTTTGTGTCTTCTATAGAAAGGTCATTTCATCTGTGAATAAAGAAAATTTAATTTGCTCATTTTATATATATATATAAAACTTTCATTTCTGTCTCTTGCCTGATTGCTCTGGCTGATGATTTGAGTACTATGTTCAACAGAAATGGTGATAGTGGACATCCTTGTTATGTTTCTGACTTAGAGGAAAAGATTTCAGTTTTTCTTCATTTAATATAATGTTGGCAATAGATTTGTCAAAAATAGCTATAATTATATCGAAATAAGGTCCTTCTGTATCTATTTTTAGAGTGTTTACCATGAATGAATGTTGGATTTTGTCAAAGGCTTTTTTTGAGTCTACTGAAATGATCATATGATTTTTGTCTGCTTCGGTTATGTCATGCATTGCTTTTATTAGTTTATGTGTGTTGTACCATCCTTGCATCCCAAGGAGGAAGTCAACTTGATCTTGATATATGATCTTTTTGATTATTTGTTGCATTCTGTTCACCAGTATTTTGTTGATGGTTTTTGCATTTATGTTTATTATGGGCTACAGTGGCCTCTTTTTTAAAAAATTGTCTGGCCTTTGGAAAAGACTACGCTAGTTTCCCCAAATGAATTGGCAGTAATTGTTTCCCTACAATTTCATTGAAGAGTTTGGGGAGTATTAATGCTAGATTTCCCCTCAGGTTCTTAGAGAATTCAGTGGTTAATCCACCAGGTCCTGGAGTTCTCTTTTTATTACTGTCTCAAATTCATTGGACAATTCAGTATTTTTATGTCTTCTTCATTCATTTGGTAATTCATATGTGTCTAGAACACTGTCCATTTATATTAGGTTTTTCAATTTAAGGGATTACAAGTTTTCAAAGTAATTACTCACAATCTTCTAGATTTGGGGGATGTTCTTTGTGATTTTGCTCTTTTTAATTCTAACTGAACTGAAAGGAAGGAAGCTATCCTTCCTTCTTTCTGTAAGTTTAGCCAAGGGTTTGTCTATTTTGTTTATCCATTCAGAGAACTAGCTATTTGATTCATGAACTTATTGTAATTTTTTTGTTTCAGTTTCATTAATTTCTGCTCTGGTCTTCATTATAAGATCTGATCTTTATTATTCCCTTGTGCTAACTGTAGGTTTGGGAACTTCTCAGGATGGTGGTTCCGGCTTCATTCCAGGTAGCTTTCCCACAGACAGCTCAGTGGGCTGCCTCAATTTTATAAAGTCCTATGCTTATGTTTTGTTTGATGTCCAAGTCTCTTATTTCAGATTGATTTTGACATTGTGATGTATGCCCCTCCCTTTCTACCAATGACCTGTGCTTTTAGATGTTTTGTTCTGAGTTACACCATGAATCCTCCTCTATTCAGCCATGTTGAATCTCCCTTAGTTATGGATTTGGATTGTTCTTCTTTCCTTGGGACTGTAAGGTCCTAAGATTAAGTTATTTATTTGGGATCATTCTGTTTTTCTTATGTGAACATTCACAGCTATAAACTTCCTTTTTAACTGCCTTCATTGTGTCCCACAGATTCTGGAATGTGGTATTGGTATTTTCACTTGATTCTAGTAACTGTTTAAAATCTTCCATGAACTATTGATTATTTGAGAACATATTGTTTAATCTGTATGTGTTTGTGTAATTTCTGTTTTTTTTTTACCATTGATTTCTAGCTTCATTGCACTATGATCTCAAAATATGTATGAGGTTATTTCAATTCTTTTCCATTTATTTAAGCAAACTTTATGGACTGGTAGGTATATGGTCTACTTTTGAGAAGGTTTTATGTGCTGCTGAGAAGAATGTGTATTTTTTTCTCTTTGGGCTGAACATTCTATAGATAACTATTTAGTCCATTTATTATGAAGTGTGGTTCAACTTCGATATTTCTCTGTTGATTATTTTGTCTATTTGACCTATTTGTTATAGTAGTTGGGGTCCCCCATGTGATCACACTGATGATTATCTGATTTTTTATGGCCAGTAGAATTTGTTTTATGAAGTTTGGTACACTAATATTCAGTGCATACATATTTACAATTGTTATCTCTCCCAGGTATATTCTTTTATGAGTATATAGTGACCTTCTTTGTGTCTTCTGATCAGTTTTGGCTTGAACTTCACTTTGTCTGAAAACAGGATAACTACTCCTTCTTGCTTTGGAGCCCATGTTGTATAAGGTATTGTTTTCCATCTTTTGATTTTGAATCTATGAATTCTTTAAGGATGTGGTTTTTTTTTAAATTTTAAAGAGGATAAAAGCAATGAAAATACAACAGAATAAAACCAATGAAAATAAACCAGTATAAGTGATACAGGCCTTCAAAATCTTATGAAATCTGCAATAGATACCATAATGCATTTTGTTGTCTTCCAAATAACTGCAGATACCTTCAGACATAGTAAAAATTCGACAGAATAGAATAGAGTAGAAACAATAAAAACAAAACAATGAATGTAATAAAGGACTTCAAAATAAGCTAATAGCAAATCCAAAATGACTACCATAATATTTCTTGCTATCTTTTAAATAGCTGCTCATGTCATCAGATTTAATATAATCAAACAAAACAAAAGAGAATAAAACCCAACCCACAAAACAATGAAAATGATAGGGTTTCCAGGCAGGGATCCCTCCTTGTGAGGCCTGGTTTCCTTCCCCCACAGTCCACAACTGGCGCTGACTCATGGAGAGAGGCTTGGGTCTGGCTGTTCCCACTCTGGCAGTGGTCCATGCATGGTGCTGTTTCCAGACAGGGATCACCTCCTTCTGGGGCCTGGTTCTCTCCCTCCGCAGACTGACTCAGCAGGATTGGCTTTCTTGTATGCAGCACACCAATTTTAACTACCATGTGTCATGGAGAGGTTCTTTCCTGATTGTGGCTATTTGGTGCCCTATACGATTCATTTATTTAAATGCTGAATTCTTTCCCCATACTTGGAAATTTTTCTGCTATGACTTTTGTAAACAGATTTCTATGCCACCTTCTAATTTCTATTATTCTTAGGTTAGTCCTATTTGAATCATCCAGTAGCTGTTGAATCCATTTCCCATGGTCTTGTTCTTTCTAAGGTACCTCTGAGTATATGGTCACCTGTATCAGTCCTGTTTTCTAGTTCTGACACTGTCTCCTCACACTGGTCAGTTCTGTTGTCCATATTTTCAATAGAAATTTTATCACTTGGATTTCTGTATGGTACCTTTTCATGAACTCTAATTCTTTGCTAAACTGGTCATCATGTTTTGAATCGTTTTGGTTAGCTCAGCTAGGTTTCGATTTGTATCTTTTTTAAACTCACTAATCAATTTGTAGTTAAGTACTTCAGCTGTTTGTCACATTATTTTTGGACTTGACAAACATCTTACTTATCTGATTTTTTTTGTTTGTTTCTTCCATTACTGTATAATTCAGCCACTTGAGTGTTTTTATTTCCTGTCTATTGATGACCATAGGTCAGCCTTGGAAGAATTAGTTTTTGGAGGAATTTTGTTGTCTTTTTTCTCATGTTTCTGGTAGTCTCTCTCTCTCTCTCTCTCTCTCTCTCTCTCTCTCTCTCTCTCTCTCTGTGTGTGTGTGTGTGTGTGTGTGTGTGTGTGTGTGTATTAAGAGTTGGGGAATAGAATAAAAGACTCTAGCATTAGTGCAGAGATCCCTTAAGTTAAAATCTGATTTCCAGTGATGTGATCTTGGATTTGTTTGCCTTTGGGTATTTATGTACCTGTCCAACCTACTCGATTTAATAGGATCATACCCAATCACTATGTCATAAGGAGGAAATCCCTAACAATCACATTGACATCAACAGATCCAACCATATATCACCCATGTACATTAAAACTTATTTTACAACTTTCAGCCTTTTATCAGTGACCCATAAAGACTGTAGTACATTACTACAGACAAGGAAAAAGGAAGAAAAATGGAAAGGAAATAGATTAAAAAGAAGAGGAGGAGGAAAAAATGTAACAGTTGAAAGAAAGAGGGCAGAGTGATCTCTCTTGATAATATTTATGTGCTAAGCAGAAGGACGGTGGAGAAGAGATTTGAGAGAATATTTGTGGAAGAAAGAGGGAGGGAAATACATCTGGAGATTTAGGGAAGCTGCGGAAATGTTGAAACCCAATAATATGCTGATAGCTTGTGTTTGGATTCTCTGTATACAATTTGGATTGACTGTATGAAGAAATCACCCTGACTTGTCCATGAAAGATATTATTTAGATTTAAACACTGGTTGATTTTTGTTCTTTGCACATACACAGAGGTTTCTAAAATATATGGCATATGCAAAGGGGAAAGGAAAAGAAGGAAGAGAGAAAGAAAGAGAGACAGCAAGAAAGAGAGAGATCAATACATAGAAGAAAAGGAAAGAAAGAAGTAAAAAAAAAAACTACTCTAAAAAATGCCACACATTTGCAAAAACACAAAATTATGCATCTTTACAGCCCTATTTATATTGCAGTGTGAGTACAGCTAGTGAGCTCTTCCCCTCATGTTCATAAGTGGGAAGGCTTTAACCCATACAGGGCTCTGAATCTGGCTCTTTTCCCTACCTCTGCCCTCCTCGGAGTATCACTGTGCTACAAGATATTTACTTTGCTCATGTTCCTCATTTCAACAACTCTTGCTGGTCTGCAGACTGTCCGCTGCCACGATCTGTTCAATTTTCCTCCTGTAAGTGTGGAGGCCTGAACATCTGGACGGACCGGTGAATCCACCTCCTCACCGCATCCAGGCTCTGAAAGTGGTTAACCGGGGGCCTTTGCCTTTGTTCTGAGATCAGACCCTCTCAGTTTAGTGAATTAAGTTACAGAGGGCAGGAAGCATGGTGGCAGGCACAGCACCCAGCTCTCTGCTGACTTCCACAGAAGCCTTCGCAGTCTCCACTCTCTTCCCTGTATGTCAAACTCTGCAGCTACGTCTGTCTTCTTCTTCTTCCACAAACCTTCTGCAAATGTGCGAGAGGTCCCTCTCTGGCTAAGGCACCGCTCTACCCATGGAACTTTTCCTTGCTTTCTGCAAGACTTCACTCTCCAGCCCACACACTCAGTGGTACCTCAGAGCTTTCTGAAGCCAGCAGCCTCCAGCTGCGTGTAGAGTGGCGCTCCTGTGTGGGATACTGATGGTGGGCGGTGGGCGGTGAGCAGGATATCCTACGGATACAGCTCTGTTGGTTGGGGAGAAGAATGAGTGTGTGCCTATGAACTGTCTTTGCATTTATCTCCCCAGGATCTCGCTGTTCACTGGCTGCCCACACTGCCCACTGGCACGAAGCCCAGGGCTGCAGTTTTCTCCCCAAGCACTCTAATCAAGAGTGAGCTCCTTTGCAACTTTCCCGAGGCCCTGCTGTGCTCTCTCAGACCCTGCCCTCTAGTTTTGTTTCTCTGGCACCCTGGTCTGTGAACAGATATCCCATTTGCTGTGTTTATTTTCCTGGTGGGAAGGCTAGGAAATTTAGGAACCTGTTTCAGCGGCCTGGGCTCCACTGGGAAGGAAAAGGCAGGCTTCCTCCCTAGGCCACTGGACTTTCCCCCAGAAGCGCTGTCCCTTGGAAACTGGTGCCCAGGGGCAGTCGACACACCCAGCTGTGGATTCGGATCTGATAGGTTTCTCTTTCGGTTTGCCTTCCTGTCTGTCACCAGCTTTCCTTGTACCCTTGTTTTCGGTACTGTGCCTTGCGAAGCACATCTTCAGAGCCTTCCTCATGCAGTGCTGCCCCCAGTTGGTCATGGCTGAAAACCCAGTTCATTTATTTATTTATTTATTTGCTTAACTTTTATTGTAAATTAATACATAGAGTTGTGTATATTTATGGGGTCCAAGATAACATTATTTATTTATATAATGTAGACTCCAACTAGTCAACCTGTCTACACCTCCAATACCACTTTGAGGGGTGAAAACATTTGAAATATATTATCTTAGTGATTTTTAAATGTACAAGATACTAGTACTTTATGTCTATTGTGCCATGCCGTGCAATAGATATAAAAAATAATCCTCCTGTCTTACTAAAGCACCATACCTTTGACCCATTCCCCATTCCACTGTGACCCACCCCCACCCCAGTGGAAGTTGGTTCATCACTGCACCCTCTGCTTTTCCAAGTTGTACTGTTTTATATTCCACGTATAAATTAGAATATGTGGTATATTTGTCTTTCTGTGTTTAGCTTATTTCACTTAGTGTAATATTGTCCAGCTCTATGTATGTTATCACAAATGGCAGAATTTCTTTTCTTTTTAAGGCTGGATAGAATCCTAATGTCTGTAAGTACCACATTTTCTGTATCTGTTTCTTCCACTGACAGACACTTGAATTTTTTTATATCTTGGATACTATGAATGGTACCAAAATAAACACGGGAGTGCAGATGTCTCTTCAACACACTGACTTAGAATCTTTTGGGTACATACACAGAAGCGCAATTGCTAGATCGCATGATAATTCTATTCTTAGTTGGTTGTTTTGTTTTGTTTTGTTTTGTTTTGTTTTGTTCTCTCCATACAGTTCTCCCTATGGATGCAGCAAGTTACATTCCTGTCGGTGTTGTGGAAGGTTCCCTTTTCTCTACATTCTTGCCATCACATGTTATCTTTTGCACAGATGACATTTTGAGCAACAAAACTGTAAATCACTAATAAAGGGATAGGAAACAGGACATTTGGGGATCAGTTATGAGCGCGCGCGCACACACACACACACACACACACCACTTTATTTAAATCAGATGCCAAGAGGATAGACAACAGAGTAAACAATTGATAAGTTCAATAGTATGACAATTAAGAACTTAGCAGAAGTTCATCTAAATAATAAAATTAGAAGACTAACTATAATTAGCAAGAGTATATTTTGGTTTAGTTTTGTTTGGAGTAGGCAGCTGAGACAGGGTCTGTCTATGTAATTCAGGCTGGCCTTGAACTCACTAGGTAGCCCAGGCTGGTCTCAAACTTGCAAGGATCTTCCTGCCTCAAGCTCCCAAATGCTGGGATTGCAGGTGTGCATTATAATTCCCCATGGGAAGAATATATTTGGAAGATATTTAACTGACAAAGTGTAGTGTAATTAATAGCCCCTGTGGTCTTTTTTTTTTTTTTTTTTGTGCTGGGAATTAAGCAGGTGCCTATGCCACTGAGATATCTCCCCAGCCCAACTCCTATATTCTTAAATACAATAATCAATTTTTAGTCCTTCCCAATTGGCAAGAGTTGACCTTGTTAGTTACTCCCTCCTCAAAACACTTTCTTTGCTTATTTCCTGGGCAGTCTTCCTGCTGGCCCTCCTCTCTCTCTACATACTTCTCTTCAATCTTCTTTGATGCTTTCTTTTCATATTTCACCTCTTTAAAATAGAGTGACAAGGGCTCTGCTCTTGGACTTCTTCTGTTGTTTGGCCTTCATTCCCGACATTATCTGTATTAATCGCTTCCCCCTCTCTGGGCAGACAAAATACCCAACATCCATAATTTAAAGAAGGAGATGTTTATCATGGCTCATGGTTTCAATCTATGGTTAGCTGGCCCAAAGGCAGACACAGCAGACAGAGCCACAGAGGAGGAAGACTTCTCACTTCACAGTGATAAGGAAGCAGAGAGAGAGGAAAAATAAGACAATGGCAAGGATGCATACTGCCAGGTCACACCGCAGTGGTTCACCTCTTCCGGCTAGGTCTCTCCTCACCTCTTAAGAGCACAGTCAGCTATGAATCCACTAATGGATTAATCCACTAACAGGTGGATTCACCTTCAAGCAAATGAGACTTTCATAGGACATTTAAGATCTAAGCTGTAGCATCATCACCTCCAGCTTCGTGGCTTTCATCCCAGTTCTACACTAATTGTCTTAGTTACTTTTTTACTCCTTGTTGAGACAAAATACCTGACGCCCAAAATTAGGGAAGGAAAGGTTTATTTCTTACAGTTCTTGGAGGTTTCAGTCCATACTCAGTCACCTCCAAGGCAGCGTGGCATGGACTGCAAACAGCAAGGGGTGAACCAGCAATACAGAGAGACACACCTTCTTCCCACCATTACCTCATATCCTGGCTCCACCCCTAGGCAGATGTAGCACTTGCACTATCATTCCAAGTGCTAGACAATGAACCAATCATGAATGCTAGATTTGGTCAAGTCCATAATTGCATGAGGCTTGGAGGGGCCACTGAAACATGAATCATGATTCATGACACTAATGAATAACAGTTTTGTATCTCTATCCTGGACATCTGAACTCCTCTACTGCCTACTTTATATCTGCATGTGTATTTCTAACTAGCTCTCAAAGCTCATATATACCCAAATGAGACCCTAATATTTGTGGCGCCCTTTTCCATCCATGCCGTGTCCTAGTCCATCCACGCATTGTGACAAGGTCCATGGGTGGAGGAGAGTGCTTCAAGGAATCACTTCTCCAGGAAAAGGATGCCGCATGTGGGAATTGGGCACGAGGATCTTGTAATGTTTTGTACTGATAATTGTAATTTGTGTAATTCACATACATATATTTTCATGTAATACTCAATATGAAATCGAAAATAGAAACTCCAGAGGAGTTAA